>JAWNZC010000216.1:920000-932500 GCA_035771165.1 Paragorgia papillata | reverse complement strand
CTTTCTTAATATCTGTTTCTCGCCATCTTATTTCTTAGGTTCAAGTGGAAGGTCGAAATACGCCGACACCAATCAAAGTCTTGGCTAAGAACAGAGTCTCTGACATGTGTCTGGGGCCTGTGCATAGTTCTGTGTTGATGGAGGCGGGACAAGTGTATACATTTGGGGATAATAGGTTTGGTCAGTTGGGTCATGGCAGCACAAAGCCCCTGGAGTCCCCGACGTCTGTGAGATCCCTGGTTGATAAACACATTACGGTAAGCGAGATAAGCCATATCATATCATACCATACCACACTACATCATACCACACCATATCATACCATACCACACCATATCATACCACACCATATCATACCATACCATACCACACTACACCATACCACACCATATCATACCATACCACACCATACCATATCATACCATACCACACCATATCATACCACACCATGCCATGCCATAATACACCACCATAGTATACCACACCATACCATGCCACACAACCATACCACACCACACCATACCACACCATATAACACCATACCACACTATACCACACCATACTATATACCACATTATACTAAACAATATTAGAATTAGGTGTAAATGTTCTTGGAGTTATTTTACTCAGAATGGTACTTAATGGTCTTTCCAGATGATCAAGTGTGGTGAGTGTTTTACTGTGGCTGGTACAGACGAGGACACCATATATTTCTGGGGCAGTATGCCTTTCGCTCACACACGAGGTCTAGAATGCGAGGAGAATGGGTCCAAGCCAGAGGAAAGCTATGAACGTAGACACAAAAGAACTGCAAGTTCTAGTTTGAGTTCTGCTGCGTCAGATGGTTTGACGTCATCACCGAGGTAGGTTCTCGGGGCATGGTAAGGTGCGCAGCGAAATAGGTTCTAAGGTAGCTTTATATTGTGATGTCGTAGCGAGTTAGCTTGCTTGCTTCCTTCCTTCGTTCGTTCCTTCCTTCCTTCCGTCCTTCTTTCCTTCCTTCTTTCCTTCCTTCCTTCCTTCCTTCCTTCTTTCCTTCCTTCTTTCCTTCCTTCCTTCCTTCCTTCCTCCCTCCCTCCCTTCCTTCCTCCTTCCTTCCTTCCTTCCTTCCTTTTTTTCTTCTTTCCTCCCTTCCTTCCTTCCTGTCTGGTTTCTTATGAGATTTGCGATGTTGCACTGACTTTGTGATTCACCGATAGCTGATATTTTATACTTGATGTTACGCTGACAAAATAAGTGTCTTTGCTGGCACTAAGAATGTTTTTAATTGTTTTCCAGGCCTTGTTCTGGTCGCTTTGAAAGTCGTGTTCGACCAAGTTCTGGTACAGATCATGATCAAGCTACATTATCACGGAGAAAAGAAACGTTATCTGAGAGTGCCAATGGACATCTAGCTGTCGATTCCAAGCCAAGGTATGGATGGTGGTAATGGTGATGATGGTGGTGATGACGGTGCTGATGAGGATAATGATCGTGGTGGTAGTGGTTGTGGTGATGGTTGTGGCGGTGGTGGTGATAGTTGTGGTGATGGTGGTAGTGGTTGTGGTGATGGTGGTGATAGTTGTGGTGATGGTGGTGATAGTTGTGGTGATGGTGGTAGTGATTGTGGTGATGGTGGTGGTGGTTGTGGTGATGGTGGTAGTGGTTGTGGTGATGGTGGTGATAGTTGTGGTGATGGTGGTGATAGTTGTGGTGATGGTGGTAGTGATGGTGGTGGTGGTTGTGGTGATGGTGGTTGTGGTGATGGTGGTAGTGATGGTGGTGATAGTTGTGGTGATGGTCGTAATGATTATGGTGATGGTGGTGATGGTGGTAGTGGTTGTGGTGATGATGACGGTGGTGGTAGTGATTGTGGTGATGGTGGTGGTAGTGATGGTTGTGGTGATGGTGGTTGTGATGATGATGGTGGTGATGATGGTGATGGTGGTGGTGATGATGGTGGTGATGGTGATGATGGTTGTGATAGTGATGGTAATCGCGATGGTGATTCTAATGATGATGATGATAATGGTGATAGTAAAGTGCATGATTGTTGTGATGGTGACCCTGATGGTGACAGCGATAGTGACATTGTGATGACAACAACACGACATTATCTGCTCAATATCATTCACTAATAATACCTCTATATTTATAATATATTTTCTTCAGCTCTGCGAGCAGTGATCGTCCTCGTAGTGGCTACTGGAGATCAGATACTGGTAAAAACTACCTCAAAGAATGCGCATCAAGAAGCAATCTTTATCGCTTCAAGATCGATGGCTGTTTACGTATCCAAGACAACGATCCTATCTCAGAACCAACACTACTCTTCCAATGGGACGCCATTAATGGGCCTAACGAAAAGGACGGCGACTACCCTGTTTTTCTCAGGTGTATTTCAGGTTATGCTGCTAATATGTTTGTGCAGATAGACACCACTGCGCCTGCGCCGAGGAAGAAGTCGAAACGTAAATCAATGAAACGAGACGAGGCTTTGGCAAAGCTGAGAGAAAATGGCAGACCCACTTCTGCAGAGCGTGCGAAGATGGTTGAAGCAAAGCGCAGCTTGGATGACTCTGGAACAAGGTAAGGATGCAATGGAACCATCAGTGCTGTGAGTAACTTCGTTACAAGTAACTATTTACAGTAACTAGTTACATTTTTAAGTAACTGTAACTGAAACTAGTTACTTTTTCTGAAGAAGTAACTGTAACTATAACTAGTTACTTTTTGAAGAAGTAACTATAACTAGTTACTTTTTTAAAGAACTGTAACTAGTTACAATATTTGGTTCAAAAATGTGACTATAGTTACTGATTTTCAGTTGAGGATGTCATTCTTTCTTGATAAAAAATGGTTTTGATATAATAATAAAGATACATTATATACAATTTGACTATTTCTGCTTAGTGACAACTATATTTAGCTGTAAAAACATAATTATGGTACTGGCATCTAAAAACCAGTAATTTCTTTGTTGATTCTAGTAACATGGACAAAGGAATGTAACTGTAACTAGTTACAAAATTTTTGAAGTAATTTTGTAACTAACTAGTTACCTTCTTTTCATTGTAACTTTTATCGGTAACTAGTTACTTTTCTAACGATGTAACTGTAACTGAAACTAGTTACAAAAATTATGTAACTTTTACAGCACTGGGAACCATTGATCTAACAGTGTTGTGGACATGGTAACAATTACACGGATTACTAGCCATACATTGCAACGTACTTAGATCTACTCACCTCACTCTATTTAACTGAGATCTCCCAAGAAGGTTAATGCTTATCTGTGCATGTTCCGACCCACTCCTACTATATCCCTACTTATCCGTACTTATACTTGCTTATCTGTGCACGTTCCTTCACTCCTACTATATCCCTACTTAGTCCTACTTATCCCTACTTATACCTGCTTATCTGTGCACGTTCCCATCCACTCCTACTATATCCCTACTTAGTCCTACTTATCCCTACTTTACTTACTCCTACTTGCTCTTACTTGCCCCTACTTACTCCTACTTATCCTTACTTACTCTTACTTATTTCTACTTACTCCTACTTACCTCTACTTACTCCTACGTATCCCTACTTACTCTTACTTATCCTTACTTACTCTTTTACTTATTTCTGCTTACTCTTACTTCCTACTTACTCCTACTTACTCCTACTTACTCTTACTCCTACTTGCCCCTACTTACTCTTACTTATCCTTACTTACTCTTACTTATTTCTACTTACTCCTACTTACCTCTACTTACTCCTACGTATCCCTACTTACTCTTACTTATCCTTACTTACTCTTTTACTTATTTCTGCTTACTCTTATTCCTACTTATTCCTACTTACTCCTACTTACTCTTACTCCTACTTGCCCCTACTTACTCTTACTTATCCTTACTTACTCTTACTTATTTTTACTTACTCCTACTTACTCCTACTTATTCCTACTTACTCCTACTTACTCCTACTTGTACCTACTTGTACCTACTTACTCCTACATACACCTACTTACTCCTACTCATCCCTGCTTACTCCTACTCATCCCTACTTATCCCTACTTACTCATACTATCTCTACTTATCCCTACTTACTCCTACTCATTATTACTCCTACTTACTCCTACTTATCCCTACTTACTCGTACTATCCCTACTTGTCCCTACTTACTCCTACCACCCCTTCTCACTACTTAAACCTACTTAGATCTACTACCTCAGCTCACGTATATTTGGTTTAATTCTTTAGTTCTCGACGTCGCACTGATTCTTCCACAGCAGCTGAACAGTCTAGTTCTTCAGAAATGGACACCATCGGTGACGTAAGTTTCTAAATTTACCACTGTCTAAGGTTAAGGTTATTAAAGGTCAACTATACCTTTTGAGGTTATATATATTTTCAAAGCAGTTATCATCTAATTTCCCCAAATTGAAGAAAAAAATGAATTTGGAGTAAAAGCGCATGACTTACTGGGGGGAGATTCTAAGTACCTCTTGATGCACGACCGAGTTGTTTAGAAGAATGGGTACTACATATTCGGTGACGTCATACCGGTAAGTTGCCTAATTACCGCAGAAATATTCCAATGTTCGAGCTTTGGTTTGCCACCTACTTACTCATGCAAATACGTGTATTTTTATTATTTTGGGGCATTTTAAGGTATATCTTCTTCACACTCTGTCAACGAGTCTTCTTAATTTTATTTGGGTGAGTTTTGCGATATTTAAAGTAGAAGGTGAAATAGATGAAGCTACGGCAGCAGATCCAATTTCGCAAAAGCAAAACTACAGTTCTGACGAACAATGTATATCCAGGCTTCTGTCAAATCAATAACTCAATAGTTAGAACTAACAATATACAGTAGTTTAAAACTCAATAGTTTTGTGTTATCAAGGCAAAAATGGATGTACCCTTCTTCGTACCCTTCTTCCCCTCCATACTAGGTGTAGTGTTTTTTTCTTGCGAAAACCCGTTGTACTGCTGTATCGTTTGGTAAGCTAAAATATCATAGCCCTTTTTGATAAGTCGTGGAGTCGAACTTGTGGCCGGGTATCTTTTCGAAAAACTCTCCTGGTTAGCATGTTGACAATGTTGTAGCCTTTTGCCGAAGCGAGCTCTATTTTACCGGTATGACGTGACAAGTTTGCTAGTGCCAGACTACCTTTTAACGCGGTCGTTGTTTAAATATGGTTCAGAAAAATGCCCAAAACGCGATCTTTGACAGAACATAAAAGCAGAACCGAGTGACTGATTTTAATTTTTTCTTCGGTTTTGGAATAAACGTTTTCGATTTTATCAGAAAATATAATAACCTCAAAAGGTATAGTTGACCTTTAAGTAATTACTAGTACAGTAGATTGATTGAAATGTCTCGTTTCCAGACCCCGACTTGGCTCAAGGATGAGCTCAAAGGTGGCATCAATCTTGACAAGGAACCAAGCAAGTTCTCCGAGGATGAAAGTGCCGGGGCTATGACTGAGCAGGAGTCAGACGAGGAAGTGTTTATTAAACCCGGAAATGATGTCCCCCGGATTAAAAAGCCGGTAGCGACGCCAGACAAGACGACTTACACCAAGTACAGAGCGAAAGCGAAGGGAGCGGTTGCCACGGAGACGAAGATTGTTGGTGGGGTTGCTATGGCTACTGCTACTGGTGACGTCAGAGCGAACTCGAGTAACGACGGATCATATGAATCTGCTATGGACGCTAATGTAAGTTTACTTTACTGCACTTTCCGTCACCCAAACTTTTGCCACAAAAATTGCGTATAATCATTAACTGAGTAATTGAGCTTGATGAACGTTTACCAAACGTCTGTTCCATTGCACCAAGCTCACAAACCTACCACATACACTACATGTATACGTACAACTCATCATTTTAACTACATCTCATATGACTATGAATTTACAACCTTAGCTCTCCATCTGAGCCTCAGTAGCTCAATGGTTAGAGCGTATAACTGGTCATTAGAAGGTTACAGGTTTGAACCCTGTCTTGGGCTCAGAAACATTGTCTGTTCCATTACACTAAGCTCATGAACGTACCACATGCACTACATGTAGACGTACAACTCATCATTTCACTTGAAACTTATTAGCTTAACCGTATGATCTGCTTACGTGGCACACGAGCTCCATAATAGGCGAGTTTCAGAGTGTTGCACGCGCATCATTTTTCAAAAGAAAAGCTGGCAAGCTTCCCGCAAAGTAAACATACTGTTTAAAATCAACAAAGTATAGATACAGTTTGTGGATGTTTAACACTTTGAGGCCTGGACCTCTCCCTGTGCTGAATAAAATCGTCTGGCGTTAGCCAGAATAAAATACTAAAGACTCGTCGTCAGGCTTCAAAGTGTTAAAGAGATAGGTTTTAACACTTTGAGGCCTGGACCTCTCCCTGTGCTGAATAAAATCGTCTGGCGTTAGCCAGAATAAAATACTAAAGACTCGTCGTCAGGCTTCAAAGTGTTAAAGAGATAGGTTTTAACACTTTGAGGCCTGGAGCTCTCCCTGTGATGAATAAAATCGTCTGGCGTTAGCCAGAATAAAATACTAAAGACTCGTCTTCAGGCTTCAAAGTGTTAAAGAGATAGGTTTTAATACTTTGAGGCCTGGACCTCTCCCTGTGCTGAATAAAATCGTCTGGCGTAAGCCAGAATAAAATACTAAAGACTCGTCGTCAGGCTTCAAAGTGTTAACACTGTTATTCTGCTGTTGTTGGCTCGCTAGCATGTCTGTTTGCCATTGCTTACTTTGTGGGGAGCCCGCCAATTCGTTTGCAAAATGTTGCGCGCACAATACCCTGAAATTTGCTTATTGCAATATTATTAATTAACATTATGTAATTAACATTACACAGACAGAGTACAATTAGGACATACTGTCTTCTACTGCTTAGGACTATATATCAGCGTCAGGTGCGGATAATGGCGCATTCTGTATAGTAGTAAATAGTGGACCATTATGTGTATTGAAATTTAATAGAGATTGAATAAAGCCTAGTCACTACTGTTTGTCAAGAATATTTATTTATTGTTTGAGCTTTCGTAGTTTTCTGATGATGTCGTAGTACGACGAAAGCTCAAACAATAAATAAATATTCTTGACAAACAATAGTGACTAGGCTTTATTCAATCTCTATTAAATTTCATCGATATGCTGCTGAAGGACAACTTCATACGTTTAATTATGTGTATTGTCTTGAATTTATTAATTTATGTACGGGGTTTGCCTAGTTGGGACCTCGTATCCATTCGCTAGCCCCTTATCAAACTCATCTTTTACTGTTTGTAATGTATTGTGATCTGTTGTTATTATTGTAGTACTGTATTGGCCAAACGTTTTCAACATTTCATTCAACATCGTTCAACATTGTTGAATTCAACCGTGATTCAACATGCTGAAAGCGTTTGGCCACCCTCTTGAATGATGTTCAACGTTGTTGAATAGTGTTGAATGATGTTGAACGAAATTTGAACATGTTCAAATTTTCGTTCAACATGCGTTCAACAATGTTGAACGATGTTGCATGAAATGTTGAAAACATTTGGCCAAGGCCTTTAGTGAGTCTGATTAAAAGTTTCTATTAAAAAACAACTTCTATTAGTATTATTATTAATCCTGATTGACAGTGATTTATTTGATCGCTTGATTGTTTTGCTCTAGATGGCTGTACTGCCAGGTCAAGTGCCAACGGATGTTGGCCAGCAGCCTCGTCAACCTCGTCGAAAAAGAACCAAAGTCAAGCTGAATTCTCAAGTCTTTTATCAACCTGGCGCTCGTACCAATGGTGCGACGAATAATTTACGTATTCCTCATCACACCGACAAACCACGCACACCTAGTGTGACCTCAGAGAGCGGTGTGGAAATGACACCATTGGAACAACTGGGACTAGAAGAGGTGTGTGTATATATTGTGCATTGTGCGTTTATAATTATTCATATGTGCGCCTATTGTTGTGGTGAATGAGTGAGTTTTGGAAAGACTAACGATACATTATAGTCAAAACGTTGACTTGTGTGTTTTGAGTTATTATAGTCCATTTCAGCTTGCTTTTGAAATCCGATACGTATAATTGAAATGAACATTCCGAACTTACGTTGCAATGTTCCGAACTACGTTGCGAGGTAGATACAAATTTAAGTCGGCAATTTGTTTCTGCTTAATCAAGTATCTATTATTATATTCTATACAACAAATAATCTTCTTCTCCGTGATTTTACCAAAGGAATTCAATTCAAAGCTTATTAAATTCGAACTTCACGGCGAACTTCACAACGAACTTCGCGAACTTCCGTACCAAGTCCCCAACCTTCCAACGAATGTTGACAAACGAATTTCAAAAGCAAACTGAAATCACGGTTAATAGAAGGGAGCTGAAATTGACTATAAGATTCCGACAGAGAGTAATTGAGTTATGTGTGCAACCATTAGAGTGTAACCAAAAGTCGAGAGTCTAGACAAAGAAGTCGAGAGAGATAAAAAAAAAAGGACAAAATATATATAAATATATATATTTATATTATAAGTGATAGTTAAAATATGAGCGGCCGATCTTTATGGGCATACTTATCAAATTATAAGTGTAAATGATGAACCCTTTGTTTAAGAGTCGTAGGAAAGGTGAGATAAGATCATTTACAGTCAGAAAAAGCTCAGTTTGAGGCACTAGTGCCTATTAAATTTGATAAAACCTTGATGTTTTATTATTCAATGTTTTATCCGTAGTTATTAAAGATGCTGATTAAACATTCATTTCTTTTGAATTTTCTTCATGAATTATTAATGAATTTGATAAGTTTTAATAATAAACTGTGAAAAATCTGAACCAAATATAGTGACCAAACCGAACGAAGCAACATGTCGCCAATGTTAAGCGCAATTGCGTCTGGAGGTGATGTTTCATCACATTATCTTTTGCGTTGGAAATATGGTAGACTCATCGTCTCATATTATACTTTCATAACAAAAGGGGATGCGCAAACTGAAAGTGCCGTGTATACAACCATTATTATTTACCTTCTTTAAATATAGGACGATCCAATAGAATTGTGTACTTGTGTTCAACTATAGTGGTCTGAATGTGTTTTCCGCGAATAACCACATGTATTGTTGTTTCATTTTGTCACAATATTTGGGTCATGTCTTCCAGTTTTATAATATTTTACTATTTTTTCTTGTTTAAAGGCTTACGAATTACAAAATTTATGACTTTTTGAGTCCGAGTCCGGGTTTCTATGAAATGCCAGTATCCCCCGCTTCCTTAGCGCAAATAGCTCGATTATTATCACACCTTTGTAATTCTTGTTTTTTATCTCTCTCGACTCCTTTGTCTCAACTCTCGACTTTTTTGTCTCGACTCTCGACACTCGACTTTTGATTACACTCCAACCATTACTAAATGCTCTAACGTGTTGTGTTGTGTTGTGTTGTGTTGTGTTGTGCTGTGCTGTGCTGTGCTGTGCTGTGCTGTGCTGTGCTGTGTTGTGTTGTGTTGTGTTGTGTTGTGTTGTGTTGTGTTGTGTTGTGTTGTGCTGTGCTGCGCTGTGTTGTGTTGTGTTGTGTTGTGTTGTGTTGTGATATTTATTCATGTGTGCGCATATTGTTGTTGTGATGAATAAGTGGGTTTTGGATAGACTTACAATATCTCATAGTCAATACATCGATGCCTGGCTCATACGTCGCATTTAATTCAGACGAATTTAACTCAATCAATTAAATGCGACTGTAGTGCGACGTATGAAGCGAATTAAATTCGACTGAAGAGTTAGTAGGCTCTGCTGTATTCGTGACAAACCATTGCACATGCATGTCAGTTGCTTGGTTACAATCTCAATAAGAGCAGAAAACAAAACGAGAACCGGTTAAACGGGTCTTAAACGGGTTACTTCGTCCTAAATCTTGGACGAAGCCAAACACGAATACAGCAGCCTACTTTTCTTCCTCTATCTCAGCGAAGAAATAAGGAAAAGAAGGCTCTGCTCGCAGGGTAACCTTACATGTGTATATTGTTGTGATGAATGAGATACAAGATTGCTTGTCTTTCTTATTAGACTATTACTGTATTAGTACATATCCCACTATTCCGTACACGTCTAAGTTCAATTTAAGAAATGGTTCGTGGTTTGGCGTGCTCCATCGAGTTATGGAATGCACACGGGTGAGGCGATAGCCGAAAATTTTTGAGTGCTCTCCTAACTTCCCAAGTGCTTACATAACTCAATGGAGCACGCCAAACCATGAACCATTTCTTCTATAACAGAGAATCAGACACAAAACAACGGAAAACAATATTTATTTTGCTGATTAAAAAGAGTTTCTCATTACGTTTGAAATTGCTGCGCGCACGGTATAATACATCTATGTCACTTTTTATCGTCATGTACAAACACAAAGTTCGCCGATCTCAGAGTAAATTTTATTGATAACCTATATAAAGTAAATAGTTCATTCAAATTGTTTAATTCCCAAGATATTTTTATGTACCTTATGTCTATGCAAGACAGAACAGTTATGGCTTTGGCAGGGAAATACTGTTTCGATGTTTTAACAATTTTTGATAACTTAACGTAGATAATATATAAATTAACTTTATATATATGTAATATGTATGTCATGTATTGTAGTTAGTGTCACGTTTGTATCCTATATACCAAAGCTGGTATTGATGTTGTTGATCAAATAAATTCATCTATGTTGCGAAATAAAGCAGGAAAAAGAGCCCTGTTTTTTTTTTTATCTCCTTATCACAGTCACAATACTTCTTATTGGAAGTCTGCACAGGAAGTTTTGCCAAAATTAGCACTGGCATACCCTTGGAATGTAATTCTATCTGGGGAAAGCAAAATTAAGTGCTAGCGCTAAATCTTTGTAACTTAATCTGGCATACGTCGGAAGAAAGTACTTCTAAATGTCTGAGTATAAGAGATTTACTGTCAAACCGGATGTTCTTTGCCGCACGACATTGCAATATTGATAGCAACATTGCAATATTGATAGCAACATTACAATATTGACAGCAACATTACAATATTGATAGCAACATTGCAATATTATTAGCAACATTACAATATGTCAATATTGCAATGTTGCTGTCAATATTGCAATGTTGCTGTCAATATTGTAATGTTGCTATCAATATTGCAATGTTGCTATCAATATTGCAATGTTGCTATCAATATTGCAATGTTGCTGTTAATATTGCAATGTTGCTGTCAATATTGCAATGTTGCTGTCAATATTGCAATGTTGCTGTCAATATTGCAATGTTGCTGTCAATATTGTAATGTTGCTATCAATATTGCAATGTTGCTATCAATATTGCAATGTTGCTGTTAATATTGCAATGTTGCTGTCAATATTGCAATGTTGCTGTCAATATTGCAATGTTGCTGTCAATATTGCAATGTTGCTGTCAATATTGCAATGTTGCTGCCAATATTGCAATGTTGCTACCAATATTGCAATGTTGCTGTCAATATTGCAATGTTGCTGTCAATATTACAATGTTGCTATCAATATTGTAATGTTGCTGTCAATATTACAATGTTGCTGTCAATATTGCAATGTTGTTATCAAAAGGGGTCAAGTTACGTTGTTTTGTAGCAATTCTGACACAACCAAAATTCTCCTAAAATTCCCCAAAAAACTTTACAATAACGGTTTTAAAAATACAAAAATACAAACGAGATACTATGCTATACCTTATATATTTTCTTTTTCTATTTTTGCTTTCCAGAATCGACCGAAACCAAATAATGGGTAAGTCTTGTTATAATCGACAGCTTGTACAGAAAGGACTGAGTAAACTTTACTAAACCCAAGCTCATAATCTTAAAAAATATGCAATTAATATTCTTAAAATTTTATTACTTTTAGTTTGGTAAAAAATTCACCAAATAAGCGAGGGTATGTAGCAACAATATTTATCAATTTATTTGTTTTTAAAATAAAAATATAATTGTTAATCTATTGCTATGTTTTTCTTTTTGGTTTTTTAGCTCTTCTTCCCTCCCTTCCTTCCTTCATCCCTCCCTCCCTTCCTTCCTTCCTTCCTTCCTTCCTTCCTTCCTTCCTTCCTTCCTTCCTTCCTTCCTTCCTTCCTTCATCCCTCCCTTCATCCCTCCCTTCCTTCCTTCCTCCCTTCCTCCCTCCCCTCCTTCCTTCCTCCCTTCCTCCCTTCCCTTCCATCCTCCCTTCCTCCCTTCCTTCCTTCATCCCTTCCTTCCTCCCTTCCTCTCTCCCTCCCTTCCTTCCTCCCTTCCTCCCTCCCTCCCTTCCTTCCTCCCTTCCTCCCTTCCTTTCTTCCTTCCTTCCTTCCTTCCTTTCTTCCTTCCTTCCTTCCTTCCTTCCTTCCTTCCTTCCTTCCTTCCTTCCTTCCTTCCTTCCTTCCTTCCTTCCTTCCTTCCTTCCTTCCTTCCTTCATCCCTCCCTTCCTTCCTCCCTCCCTCCCTCCCATCCTCCCTTCCACACTTCCTTCCTCCTTTCTTCCCTCCCTTCCCCCTTCCTCCCTCCC
>JAWNZC010000216.1:867500-915000 GCA_035771165.1 Paragorgia papillata | reverse complement strand
TTTTGAATTTTCTTCATGAATTATTAATGAATTTGATAATTGTAGTTAAAGCTAAAGGTCTGTAATAGACCGTTTGTACAATGACGTACAATGGCGTTGGGTGACTACAAGTACCAGAATGCTTTTGCCAGTCTACTAGTCCTAATAATAACAATAGACGGTACTGGCATAGCATGAGAGAGATTTAGATTTGGCAACGAGTACGACTACGAGATTCATCACTGTACGCGCCATCTTGTTTCGCCATCTAAGTTGTAGTTAGGCAACGCCATCATACGTCAATATGTCTATTGTCATTGTTCCATTTTCAGTGCCATTTCCTGTGCCACTGTAAGTGTCAGTGTCACTACAGTCCACCTCAGTGCCGCCAGTGTTTATGTCAGTGCCACCATCCTCACTACCAGTGTCATTGTCAATGTCATTGCCAGTTCCAGTGTCCAACTGCTTCGTGTAAGTGTCAGGACCTCTGTGTCATTGTTATTGTCCACCTACCAGAACCAGTGTCCCAGCAGTGGACAGTGGAAGTGGCAATGACAGTGGCAGTGGCACAGTTTTACTGCCAGTTAATACAATCCTTGTTATAAAGATTGCTTGCTATTATTGTCATTTATCCTTATTTCTCTCTTTAAGTACTGTCTTGTTTCTTGACTTTTTTAGGAACAATTAAAACAGCAAGCTAAAGAAAAGGTAATTCCATTCCACTGCCGGCTCATCAGTTTTTGTTTTTCTCTTCTCTTTTTACCCTACTTTACCTCATTTCACATGACTTCACCTAACTTTACCCTACTTTACCCTACTTCACCTTACTTTACTCTACTTTACCTTACTTCACCCTACTTCACCCTACTTTACCTTACTTTACCTTACTTCACCCTACTTCACCTTACTTCACCCTACTTCATCCTACTATATCCTACTTCACCCTACTTCACCTTACTTCACCCTACTATATCCTACTTCACCCTACTTTACCTTACTTCACCCTACTTTACTCTACTATATCCTACTTCACCCTACTTCACCTTACTTTACTCTACGTTACCCTACTTCGTCCCATTTCACCCTACTTCATCGTATTTCACCCTACTTCACCTTACTTTACCCTACTCACCATACTTCGCCCTACTTAATCCTACTTCGCCCTACTTTACCATACTTCACCCTACTTTACCCTACTTTACCCTACTTCACCCTACTTCACCCTGCTTAATCCTACTTCGCCATACTTTACCTTACTTCACCCTACTTCACCCTACTATATCCTACTTCACCCTACTTTACCCTACTTCACCTTACTTTACTCTACGTTACCCTACTTCACCCTACTTCATCCTATTTCACCCTACTTTACCTTACTCGCCCTACTTCGCCCTACTTAATCCTACTTCACCCTACTTTACTCTACTCTACTTTACCCTATTTTACCCTACTTCAGCCTACTTCAGCCCCCTACTTTACCCTACTTCTCCCTATTTTACCCTACTTTACCCTACTTCACCCCCCTACTTTACCCTACTTCTCCCTATTTTACCTTACTTTACCTTTACCTTAGCTCACTTCATTCTACTTCACCTCATCTTACTTCGGGTTTTTGGTTTCACGTGTCCGATGCTATTGGTCCGATGTTGTTTTTATTTTATCTTCGTTCGAGTCCTATCTTCTCTCATCATCTTCTTTCTTGTATTTTATTTCTTCTAGCGTCAAATTTTGAACAATCAAAAGTCTGACTTGAATTCATCCATTCGGCGTGCGTCAATGAAGAGTGCTGTGTGCTCTATAATGTAGAAATTAATTCAATTATATATATACATAAACATTTTCAATTCACAACAGCCATATTTATTTGGCAATGACAATTTGTAAAATATTTTGAAGAAATATTTGCGTGTTTGTAGGAATTTTTTAGTCAAAAAAATAAGATATTATTTGAGAATCTCTTTTCTTAAAGTGTCTTTTAAGTGCTGCTTTTTTAAGTCTACATTCTTCGTCTGAAGCTTAATTGGTGGAAAGACGCAAAGTGGGTATCGACGCTGATAGGAGCAGATTTGAATGTAATCATTTACAGGTGGGTAACGGTATAGTTTTTATTTTGTTAGCCAAACTAAAGTTTTTTAGTTTTACGAAAGACAGACAGACAAACAAACAAACAGACAAACAAACAAACAAGTAAACAAACAAACAAACAAACAAACAAACAAACAAACAAACGAACAAACAAACGAACGAACAAGCAAACAAACAAACAAACAAACAAACAAACAAGCAAACAAACAAACAAACAAACGAGCAAACAAACAAACAAACAAACAAACAAACAAACAAACAAGAAAACAAACAAACAAACAAACAAGAAAACAAACAAACAAACAAACAAACAAACAAGCAAAGAAACAAACAGACAAACAAGCAAAGAAACAAACAGACAGACAAACAAACAAACAAACAAACAAACAAACAAACAAACAAACAAGAAAAGAAACAAACAAACAAGCAAAGAAACAAACAGACAAACAAACAGACACAAACAAACAAACAAACAAACAAGAAAACAAACAAACAGACAAATAAACAAACAGACAAACAAACAAGCAAACAAAGAAACAAACAGACAAATAAACAAACAGACAAGCAAACAAACAAACAAACAAACAAGAAAACAAACAAATACAAACAACCAAACAGAGCAATTACTCTACTCTTGTAGCTCGTTCCCACCATACGGTGGTGAAAATACGAAATAGCAAGAATACGGTCCCATCAACAGTCGTTAGATTTCGTGATATTATCATAGAGTGAGCTTGGGTGACCTGTACGATTTCTCACAAATCCAAGATGGCGTCCATATGATTTATTATTCACGATTACACCAATTCCTACTCAAAAACCTGTAGCCCCGCTGGGCATTAATATTGCATCTTTTACTGCAAGGAATTGGTGTAATCATAAATGAAATGGAACATGAATAGTTCCGGTCGGGTGATTGTCCCTCGTGTGCGACCGCGGTGCATTGTTGTTTTAGCTCACGTGTAGTTCTTCCTTTTGGTTGAAGAAGCCATCTTGGAAAACTTGAAAAAGGCAAGCAAAAGAATTCACCCAATGGTAAGCTAAATACAAAACAACTCAACCAATTTTTATATCAGAAATTTAAAGTATATATTAGGCTTTCTTCTCATACAATTTCCACGGTTTAAAACGTAATTTTTCTAGTATTTTTTTTCAGTAATTTTCCCCTTATTGAAGGCTAAAAATAAAGGCTATAAAACCTTGTATTACGTATCTGTTTAACTCTGTGAATTTATTTAAGATTTTCTTGTTATTTGGGGTGGAACTTTTTGAATATTTTATCAATGTTATTGAATATAATATAGTTTAATTTATTGGCATTTATTCTGAGATTTTAAAGTCCTTAAAACACAATAAATTGAAAACTGGACAGTTTCAGATTTTCAATAACCTAAGAACTACACAATATTAATTGATACGGGTCAATTAGTATTGATTAGTTATGATCAACTGACGATCAACTGATAATCATCTTTGCGAATTGCATTTGATTATCAGATTAAAGCTAGACTCTAGGGAACACCACATAGTAACACTGGATCAATGAGGGATGGTCCTTACTGGACCTCTAGAGAGAACAGTTTAGATATGACTGATAGAGTTATTCAGTATAAATAAAGTTAGTTTAGTTTACTCTGGTTTCCTTCTGTAGTAACACTGGATCAATGAAGGATGGTCCTTACTGGACCTCTAGAGAGAACAGTTTAGATATGACTGATAGAGTTATCCAGTATAAATAAAGTTAGTTTAGTTTACTCTGGTTTCCTTCTGTAGTAACACTGGATCAGTGAAGGATGGTTCTTACTGGACCTCTAGAGAGAACAGTTTAGATATGACTGATAGGGTTATCCAGTATAAATAAAGTTAGTTTAGTTTACTCTGGTTTCCTCCTGTAATAGTAACACTGGATCAATGAAGGATGGTCCTTACTGGACCTCTAGAGAGAACAGTTTAGATACGACTGATAGAGTTATCCAGTATAAATAAAGTTAGTTTAGTTCACTCCAGTTTACTTCTGTAGTAACACTGGATCAATGAGGGATGGTCCTTACTGGACCTCTAGGAAGAACAGTTTAGATATGATTGATAGAGTTATCCAGTATAAATAAAGTTAGTTTAGTTTACTCCGGTTTCCTTCTGTAGAAACACTGGGTCAATGAAGGATGGTCCTTACTGGACCTCTAGGAAGAACAGTTTAGATACAACCATGAACATAAGTCAGGCTTCGTTTAAAACAAAAGTTAGGGTTATTGAATGATACAATACAAGTTATTGTGCATCATTAGAGAGATATTTCCATATGCCTGACTTTTATTCGTGTTCTAGGCTGCTCGACCATTGATAAGTGTTTATAATGAACATGGAGAAGCCACGGGTAATACAGTGACCTTACCAGCAGTTTTCAAAGCACCAATACGTCCAGATTTGGTGAACTTTGTCCATACCAATATGGCAAAGAATAAACGTCAACCATACAGTGTTAGCAGTAAAGCTGGTCACCAGACCTCTGCAGAGTCGTGGGGTACTGGGCGTGCTGTTGCTAGGATCCCTCGTGTTCGGGGTGGTGGTACGCATCGATCAGGCCAGGGTGCTTATGGTAATGTATCCTTTGAATAAAAATATATATATATACGACAACAGGCCTCGAATTATACTTTTTGCATCCAAAGACAAAAATGTCCTCCGATAATGCATTTCCATGAGGCTATCCAAGGACATTTTTCTCTCGGGTAGGACAAAACTGTTATCCTATACAGTCAGGAAATGACTAAATCCATGATAAAGAGTGACTAACATTTATATGATATTATGTCATTTATGTGCTATAGTATTAGTCAGTAGTGACTGGTATATAGATATAGGACTGTCTTCTTCGCTTGGACATGCAGATCGCTTCACTCTGACACTGAACAATGTCCTCTGCATATTTTAATGTCAATGCACAATCATGGCCGCCAGTGTTTGAACACGTGGTTAGCACAGTTGTGCCTGCATTTCTGGGCTGATCCTGCAATAGCCGCCAAAACATTTACACGCTGATAATTCAATCATTGGCTGGGATATTCTATTGCCGAACATTTTCTTACAATTATACGTTTGATCGATCAGGAAAATTTAAAAACTCAAAACTCCATCGGCGGATAAAAGTGTCCTACATATTATGGGGAAAAAATCCCTATCGGTGGCCAAATGACGATTATCGGAGGACATGTCCTCGATATCCTTGATGGAAATTCTAGGCTTGCGACAAGCTTTTTTCAGCAGAGATAAGCAACTCATTTTTCCCTGAGCTGGTCAAAAATGGATCCTTTCTTATTTTGTCAAGTTATGAGTTTTTGGGTTTGTGTTTTTCTTAACACTGCTTTAAGATGTGTCGCGGAGGGCGTATGTTTGCACCAACTAAAACTTGGCGAAAATGGCACAGAAAAATTAACACCAATCAAAAACGTTATGCCATGTGTTCAGCGTTGGCTGGATCCGCTTTGCCTGCCTTAGTTATGGCTCGAGGGCATAATATTGAAAAGATCCCAGAAGTTCCGTTGGTTGTGGCGAATGGAATGGAGTCTATCCAGAAGACATCTAATGCTGTGAAAGTGCTGAAGGAATTAAATGCCTTTGATGATGTGGAAAGATGTAAAAATTCCAAAAAGATTCGTGCAGGAAAAGTAAGTTATTTCACCTTGTAGAACATGTCTTACAGTTCATTTCACATTACTTTACCACCGTGTGTTGCAAAGTTCATTCGGAAGTTCAGATATTCATTCGGAAGTTCGGAATTACATTGCCAAGGTTGAAAATTATCCAATCAAATTGCTAGCTTTGGATCAAAACTCATTCTGATTGGATAATTTTTCAACCTTAGCAATGTAATTCCGAACTTCCGAACAAATATCTGAACTTCCCAATGAACTTCGCAACACACAGTGGTAAAGTAATGTGAAATCAACTGTAAAAGGCATCTTTTATCAGTAGCAACTAATCTCCTTGTTAACTTTGATTAATTATAATCACATTAAAATGATTTTTAGCCAAGCTCAATCTAGTTGTGTAGAGCTGCATTATTTTTGTCATTTTATTTACCTTGAATTTTTCTTCTCTAGGGTAAGATGCGAAACAGGCGTTACGTTCAGAGGAAAGGGCCACTTATTATCTACAATGAAGATCATGGAATACGTCAAGCATTCCGTAATTTACCTGGTGTGGAGCTACTGAGTGTTGATCGTATGAACCTGCTTCGTCTTTGTCCTGGTGGCCATTTGGGAAGGTATAAAATGCTAAAGCACTCAGACTGGCCAAAACTGGCTCCTTTATTGTTTTACTCTGTCTAACACCAGATGATTTTACTCATCAAAGAGAGAACCCTCAGACATCCTAGGCAGCAATGAGTTAACAAGTGATTAACTCATTCTTGCCTGAGCTGGTCAAAAATGGTTCCTTTATTGTTTTACTCTGTCCAACACCAGATGATTCTACTCATCAAAGAGAGAACCCTCCGACATCCTAGGCAGCAATGAGTTAACAAGTGATTAACCCATTCCTGCCTGAGCTGGTCAAAAATGGTTCCTTTCTTGTTTTACTCTGTCTAACACCAGATGATTCTACTCATCAAAGAGAGAACTCTCAGACATCCTAGGCAGCAATGAGTTAACAAGTGATTAACCCATTCCTGCCTGAGCTGGTCAAAAATGGTTCCTTTCTTGTTTTACTCTGTCTAACACCAGATGATTCTACTCATCAAAGAGAGAACTCTCAGACATCCTAGGCAGCAATGAGTTAACAAGTGATTAACCCATTCCTGCCTGAGCTGGTCAAAAATGGTTCCTTTCTTGTTTTACTCTGTCTAACACCAGATGATTCTACTCATCAAAGAGAGAACCCTCAGACATCCTAGGCAGCAATGAGTTAACAAGTGATTAACCCATTCCTGCCTGAGCTGGTCAAAAATGGTTCCTTTATTGTTTTACTCTGTCTAACACCAGATGATTTTACTCTTCAAGGGTGAATCCCTCGTAATCAAGGGGTTAATGCGACAGGGAAGGAATATATTTATTTTTATGAGAGTAAATTTTGTATTAAATGATGGATTTTTTTAAGGTTCTGCATCTGGACTCAAGGAGCTTTTGAAAAATTGGATTCAATTTATGGCACTTGGCGTAAACCATCGTCTGAGAAGACTTCGTATAGGTTAGTACTCGTAGTATTATAATTGCTGTTTATTATATGACTGGGTTTGATTTCCGGTCCGTACGCAAAACGACGCACGCTGATTGGTTCCTGAGAGGTCGGGATTTTACGATATTGACCTCGGGTCAATACGCTTTTTTCTCGGGCCTGTAATTTTTGGCGAGAAAATTTCTGAGTTGATTTGAATACAAATAAAATAGAACTAGGTATCTTTATTCCAATATTCTGAACAATAAAATGTGTTGGAACATTACTGCTGGTTTTCTTTAAAGCTGTTTATCTAAAAACACGACAAATAAAAGCCGAACTGGTGTAAACAAGAGTGACATGAAAAAGTTAACAGGTGAGGTAAACAGCAAACTCCAAAGACAAAAACAATGCTCAAAGCTTAAAAATAAAGTGAACCAATAGCCATATAATAAATTCCTTATTAACCTCGTTTGCTCGGTCTGTACGGGAAAGTATTTGCCCTCGGTTTTATCGCACAAACCTCGCTCCTTCATTGCTCGGTCTGTATGAAAACCTCAGGCAAATACTTTCCTGTACAGACCTCGCACTCTGTTAATAAGTCCTTAATATTAAATTGTAATGCTTAGAAATGGTTATCCATGATATAATCTGTAACTTCCATCGTCTTCTGTGATTCTCTCATTCAATAATTTAAAAGAATATTGTTTAGACTAGTGATGTTTACATTAAGATTGTATTCAATGTGGTTTTTTTAATATTTTGCAGTCTTCCCAAGCCGATTATGAAGAATAGTGACCTGGCTCGTATTATCAATTCTGAGGAAGTACAGCAAGTTGTTCGTCCAGCTAAGTAAGGAACCAATTTTGGCTTTTATTTTGTGAAGAAAATAGGGTGTTTAGTACAGAGGGTTATGTTAATATTGTGGTGGTAGTTATGGTGGTTGTGGTGATGGTAGAGGTAGTAAGTTTATGGTTGGGATGGTGGTGTTTATACTGGTGATACTTGATCGTGGTGTGGTGATGAAGGTGTGTGTCATAGTGGTGACAGTGGTGATGAAGATGGTAGTTATTGTGGTAGTGGTAGCAGTGGTGAAGGTGCTAGTCATAGTGGGGTGATGAAGATGGTAGTTATAAGTGGTAGTGGTTGCAGTGGTGATTGTGGTGGTGAAGGTGCTAGTCATAGTGGTGGTGATGAAGATGGTAGTTATGGTGGTAGTGGTTGCAGTGGTGATGGTGGTGGTGAAGATGGTAGTCACAGTGGTGATGTTGGTAGTGGTGCCAGTGGTGATAGTACTGGTGAGAGTTGTGATGAAGATGGTAGTTATATTGGTGGTGGTAGACCAGTGGTAGTCAATGGTAGTTATATTGGTGGTGGTAGTCAGTGATGTTGGTGGTAGTCAGTGGTGGTAGTGAGTGGTGGGTGGTAGTCAGTGATGGTGGTGGTAATCAGTGGTGGTGGTTGTAGTCAGTGGTGGTGGTGGTGCCAGTGATGGTGGTGGTACCAGTGGTGGTGGTGGTAGTCGGTGATGGTGGTGGTGCCAGTGATGGTGGTGGTACCAGTGGTGGTGGTGGTACCAGTGGTGGTGGTGGTAGTCAGTGGTGGTGGTGGTACCATTGGTGGTGGTGGTAGTCGGTGATGGTGGTGGTAGTCAGTGATGGTGGTGGTGCCAGTGCTGGTGGTGGTAGTTATATTGGTGGTGGTGGTAGTCAGTGATGGTGGTAGTGCTGGTGGTGGTAGTTATATTGGTGGTGGTGGTGGTAGTCAGTGATGGTGGTAGTGCTGGTGGTGGTAGTTATATTGGTGGTGGTGCCAGTGGTGGTGGTGGTAGTCAGTGATGGTGGTAGTTATATTGGTGGTGGTACCAGTGGTGGTGGTACCAGTGGTTGTGGTGCCAGTGGTAGTGGTGGTAGTCAGTGATGGTGGTGGTACCAGTGGTGGTGGTGGTAGTCAGTGGTGGTGGTGGTACCAGTGGTGGTGGTGGTAGTCAGTGGTGGTGGTAGTTATATTGGTGGTGGTAGTCAGTGATGGTGGTGGTACCAGTGGTGGTGGTGGTAGTCAGTGATGGTGGTAGTTATATTGGTGGTGGTAGTCAGTGATGGTGGTGGTACCAGTGGTGGTGGTGGTAGTCAGTGGTGGTGGTAGTTATATTGGTGGTGGTAGTCAGTGATGGTGGTGGTGGTACCAGTGGTGGTGGTGGTAGTCAGTGATGGTGGTGGTACCAGTGGTGGTGGTGGTAGTCAGTGGTGGTG
Organism: Paragorgia papillata; assembly: GCA_035771165.1. NCBI lineage: Eukaryota > Metazoa > Cnidaria > Anthozoa > Scleralcyonacea > Coralliidae > Paragorgia > Paragorgia papillata. The sequence continues at coordinate 905,533 of JAWNZC010000216.1, read as the reverse complement.
GTAGTTATATTGGTGGTGGTAGTCAGTGATGGTGGTGCCAGTTATGGTGGTAGCCAGTGGTGGTGGTGGTAGTCAGTGGTGGTGGTGCCAGTGGTGTTGAAGTCTAGCACTCAAAGATTTTTTTATTATTACCAAGCTAAAAGACTAATACTTATAACTACTCTCCATTAATCAGGGCTCCTGGACGACAAGCTCAACTTAAGAAAAATCCTCTGAAGAATCTTGGCGTAATGTTGAAGCTGAACCCTCATGCGAAGACAACCAAGAGGCAAGCAATTTTGGCAAAGGAGCGAAGCAAAGCCAACCGGGAGAAGCTTGTTGAGAAGAAAAGAAAGGCTGCTGGCGAAAAATAAGGCAAAAAATAATGAGAATATTTTGAGTGTAACGAGAAGCAGTTAAATAAATAATGCTCTTCAGCTTCGTGTAGGAATTTTATAAGCTGCTACAGCAATAAGCCATTTGCACGATGACGTAAAATTACGTTGGGTGACTACAACTACCAGAATGCTTTGCCAGTGTCCTCCATTTATCAGCACTAGGATGCTAGCAAAGCATTCTGGTAGTTGTAGTCACCCAACGTAATTTTACGTCATCGTGCAAATGGCTCATTGATGCGCTAGCTGGGATATAAGAATTGGGTGTAAAGATGAGCGGGGCTCGGACCCATCCTCGTTCCCAGGGCCTCATCTGTACACTGGGAAATCGGAGGTGTACCGAGGGAACCAGTGTACCGAGGAGGCCCTGCGAACGAGGATGGACTCGGACCCACAATCTTCTGATCGAACTCAGCTTACGTTGTATAGTAAGGTTAGATATACTGACGAAACAGAGAACGTAGGAGTCTAACGTTTCGAGCGAAGGCCCTTCTCTCTGACGAATGGCCTTCGCTCGAAACGTTAGATTCCTACGTTCTCTGTTTCGCAGTATATCTAACCTTACTATATTTCGATTGTTGTTTCAACACTGCCTACGCAGCACGCTACTTTTATTTCAGCTTACGTTAGCAAGTTGTTATATTATTGGGCATTAGTATACATACACAGGTGATTATAGAAAATCACGCGCTCTGATTGGTCGAGCTACTTCGGATTAATTCTCGATAATCACCTACAGCGTTTATTCAAAATGGCCGCCAGCCAAGTTGTCAATGCGACAGACGAGGAAATTAACAATTTTAAAGAAAATGTTGTTCCTAAAAGTACGAAAATGTGTATTTATACTAAAACAATTATTCGCCTCAGGCTCAGTGAATATTGGTGAATAATAACCTCGACTTCGTCTCGGTTATTATACACCGATATTCACCTCGCCTTCGGCGAATAATTGTTAAATATACTGACGACTTGCTACTACTGTTCAACAATATTGGTAGCTATGGTTGGATCAACTTTGATGGCTGGACAATGTTCGCGTTTCAAAAACGTCCCTTGCTAGAACTTTAAAACTTTAAACAAAACATACACGCTAACCACTGCGCCGCCAACAGCCGAATGAACAACTAACAGCATTTCATTCAATTCGCATCGAATATAATCCACTGCGTGCCGTCACGAAAGACGATGACTCTTGTTGCCGCACTTTCGCTAGCGGGAATTTCTCTTTGCGTACGTTTTGCGAATTTCTCTTTGCGTACGTTTTGCGAATTTCTCTTTGCGTGTACGTCATAAGGAAACCGACACGATTGCGCGCGCTTTGAAAGATTCTTATCTCGCCTTCGTCTCCTTGCGCAACGTCATTGGCGCGCGGTTTGCGCGTCGTATATTATTGACGTCATGATTCGATCAATTCAATTAATAGCAATTATTCGTTGACCATCTCGAAATCGTGCGCCATAATGGCTAAAAAACTATAGTGGAGTATCCCTTAGAATGGAGTCCACGATTGAACAACAAACGGCTGAAAACAGCGTTGAGAACCAAATTGTTAGTACTGCGTTAGTTTCAGAAGGAAAAACCGAGGTTGGAAATGGGCAAGAGAAATCTAATTATGCTGTAAAAACTGGCGGAGTTAATGAAGAAGGAGCAAGTTCTGACGGTAAGTTTATAATATTTATAAAGTTAAAACTTCATGTAATTTGGTAGCTAGTTTCTTCTACATTTCATTAGTCACATTGCGTTTTCACGTCACCACATTATACAATATTTTTAGTCGCATTTGCTTCAAGAGATTTAGTAAGGAAATATTGACGTTGCTAGCGAAGCCCTTCATCAGAGTAAAATGTGATGGAGTTAAGTAATACCGAACTATGGTGACGTGGACAAAAAGGTGACGTGGTAAAGTAGTCAGTCAAATATTCAGGGGGGTGATACCTTGATAGAGTTGAAGGCGCAGCGTCGGGTAAGTTCTGCGCGAGACAAAAATGATATTTATGCAAAGAAGTAAGTCATTAATGCATTTTCTTTTAAACTGTTTAGTCCAAGTTTTAAAGTGCGATATTCACCACAATTTAAAGGGCATATGACTCGAAAATTAAGTTTGTCTTATTGAAAAGAACATTTAAAATGATAAAATAACATCTTTTGCAGTTTTTGGTTTCCTTGCTTCGTTTTTGAGATATTCCAGTTTGTTTGATATGCAAATGACACAACTTTTTACGTCACACGTGCATAATGAGTATTATGAGTTACCGAGAGAAGGTTACATATCTTTGCTATTGTGAAACGAAATCACTTGGAATTCTACATGTTTGGTGTTGTGGGTAGAAACACGCACATGCTTCCTTTGAGTTAAGCCCATGTTTTCATAATAGCAAAGATATGTAACCTTTTCTGATAAGTCATTATGCACATGTGACGTAAAAAGTTGTGTCATTTGCATACCAAACAAACTGGAATATCTCAAAAACGAAGCAAGGAAACCAAAAACTGCAAAAGATGTTATTTTATCATTTTAAATGTTCTTTTCAATAAGACAAACTTAATTTTCGAGTCATATGCCCTTTAAAACTTGTTAAAAGACTAGTTTGCGTCCTGTGACACTGCGTTTAAAAAATAGATCGTCAATTTGTTTTTAATGAATGTCCTTTAATAAGGATAGATTTTTAACTTGGTTCTTAATCTTTTGCGTTAGCCAGGGTAAGATAGATAATATTTAGCGGTCGTATCTTACTTAGAAGGAATTGACGTATATTTTTCTATATTTTCTAAGGTTCAAAGGACACAGTAACTGCTACTAATGCTGTCCAGGACGATTCTGGAAAACCAGTTGAAAATATTCTTGAAAATACACCTGATAATCCGACAGCTAAGGGCGAAGACGTGAAAGAAGAAAATTCTACAGCTCAAAATGAAATCACAAACAATTTCAAAGACGATACTTCCGAAAAGAAAGATGATGATGTTAGTAATACTTTGAATAATTCCGAGAATCCAGCCGTCTCTACTGATCCTATTACTGATGTAACGAAAGAGTCCAATGAACCTGTAGAAGATGCGAGTTCTAAAGATATTGTTGAACCAAGTGTTCCAGTGGGGGAGCCTGCCACAAATGATTCCAGTAAATCAGAGAATAGTGGAGCTGAGAATGTAGCTCAAGAGAAATCTGGGAATGGAACTGATGTGAAATCTAAGAACACTGTATCTGAGAACACGGTATCTGAGAACACGGTTGAAGCGAAGTCTGAGAACGCTGTATCGGAGAAGACGGTATCTGAGAACACGGTTGAAGCAAAATCTGAGAACACGGTATCTGATAACACGGTTGACTCGAATTCTGAGAACACGGTATCTGAGAACACGGTTGAAGCAAAATCTGAGAAGACTGTGTCTGAGAACACGAAATCTGAGAACACGGAATCTGAGAACACGAAATCTGAGAACATAAAATCTGAGAACACGAAATCTGAGAACACGGAATCTGAGAACACGAAATCTGAGAACACGGTATCTGAGAACACGGTATCTGAGAACCCAAAATCTGAGAACACGAAATCTGAGAACACGGAGTCTGAGAACACGAAATCTGAGAACACGGTTGAAGCAAAATCTGAGAATGCGGTTGACACCAAATCTGAGAATGTAGCTGAAATGGAAACCGAGACTGTGGTTGATCCGAAATCTGAAAAACTAATCGATGCGAATTCTGAGAACGTGACCGATGCGAAATCCGAAAATGAAGTTGAACAAAAATCGGAGAATGTTGATAAAGATGGGATGAATGAAGTTGAAACGCAGAATAAGAATGTAGAAATGGATATTGATAATAAAGAAAGAGAAAAATTTACGGGAAAAGAAGAAAATTGTGTTAGCGGTAGTTCAGATAATGGTCCGAGTGAAACATCGAATGTGGTTGATGGTGATCAAGCTCTAACCAGTGAAAGTATTGAGAAAGATGATGGAAGTCAGCCTGAGGCTGAGACGGATGTTTCTACTACAGATAAAGAAGTGTTTAATGAAACTAAAGATGCCAACACAGTTGATAATGAGAAGTTGAACACTAATGATGCTTCTAAAGATGTTAAAGATGCACCAGATCTTCAAAATGCGACAAAAGGAGATAATGGTACAAAAGCTTCTGAGAATACCAACGCTTCCGCTAGAGATGAAAATATTGGAAGTGACGAAAAGACTAAAGAGGTTATAGACAGTTGTGACAATGGAGTTAAGGAGAAAGATATTTCTGATGGCGTGGGTAGTCGTAGCAGCAAAGATGAAGGAACGGCAGCTGATGGTACAATTGTTCCCAAGACAGATGGTGATGGTGGAAAGGTTGATGATGGTGATGGTGGAAAGGTTGGCGATAGTGGTGGTGATGGTGGAAACTGGCGATAGTGGTGGTGATGGTGGAAAGGTTGGCGATAGTGGTGGTGATGGTGGAAAGGTTGGCGATAGTGGTGGTGATGGTGGAAATGTTGGTGGTAGTGTTGCTACCAGTGATGGTGGAAATGTTGGTGATGGTGGAAGTGCCAGTGATGGTGGTAATGTTAGTGATAGTGGAGGTGTTGGTGGAGGTATTGGTGTTGGTGATGGTGGAAATCTTGGTGATGGTGGGAATGTTAGCGATGGTGGAAATGTTGGTAAGGATGGTGATATTACCAGTGAAGAACCGAACGTTGTCACCAGTGCTGAAACTGTGATCAAACCTGATGAGAGCGTCATAGATGGTGCTAGTAAAGATGAACCACCCACCAGTGGAAACGGTGCTGAATCCAAGATCGAAACTAAAGATGAAAATGCTTCCAGTGAACCCATTTCCCAAGAGCCTACAGTAGCATCCGGGGTTGTAGCTGATGACGTGGAAATGACGACAGCAACCGAAGAGCATGGCACTACTCCTGCCAACGAAAGAGAGACTGCGCTTGGCGAAAACGAGACTGAGAAGAAGACTAGTAATGCGAATGATGAAGGAAATACAGACTTAGTGAATACAGAAGATGAAAGAAAAACTGATAGTTCAGACGCTACTGATGCAGTGGCTGACAAAGTTGTGGATCAAAGAGAAGAAACGATAAACAGTAACAAGAAAGACGAACAACAGAACAAACCTAATAACGAAGATGTGGTTTCCGCCAAGCCTTGTGAAACTCCAGGAGAAGGAACTGTGTGTGAAAAGGAGAGACCTTTAGAAGCTGAGAAAGAAAGTGATCAATTGGATTGCAAGAAGTTAGAAAATGAAACTGATACTTCAAAAACTGACACTGAACAGACCAATGAAGCGAAAAAAGACACTGCTGAGTTAGAGTCAGACAACCAAGATAAAACGACAAATGACGAGCCTTTGGAAAGCCTTGATGAAGCTACTAATAAGAGTGACGCACAGAAAACGAATATTGAAACACATGGCGAAGAATCGACTAAATCTGCTGAGATGACGTCCGAAAATAAACCTGAACCGAACTTAGAAGCGAAGGATACTGACGAATTGAACTTAGACGCGAAGGAAAATACTACTAACGATATCAACAATGCACAAGATAGTGATGGTAGCAATGCTGTTAGTGACGTACAAGACGAGAACACTGGACAGGAGAAAGAAGATAAGGAATCTAAAAGTATTGAATCTCCCAAGGACGGTGATACTCTTGTAGAACCACCAGCACCAGTAGCACACGCAACTGAAGCACAGAGCGTGAATAATGCACTAACAGGAAATACTCGTGGGGAAAAACTGGACGAAATTAAGGGAGGAGGAAGCGTTGGAACTGAAGAGAAAACTGAGAGTGAACTTCCTGTTCAGGGAACTGAAACTGAAGCACAGAGTGGGAATACCGTAGAGGGAGCTGCTAGTGCCAGTACAACCAAAGAAACCAGTTCAGATACTAATGATGGCGCTGCAGGAACGGCAGAAGTGGTTGCAAGTGGTGGAGAAAAAATGTCAGAAACAGTGACATCAGAAGCAGTGACAACAGAAGCGGTAACATCAGGAGCAGTGACGTCTGAAGGAGTAACATCAGAAGCAGTGACGACAGAAGCAGTTGCGTCAGAAGCTGTGACATCAGAAGCAGTAACGACAGAAGCTGTGACGACAGAAGCTGTGACATCAGAGGCAGATACGTCAGAAGCAGTGACATCAGAAGCAGTAATGACAGAAGCTGTGACATCAGAGGCAGTTACGTCAGAAGCACTGACATCAGAAGCTGTGACGACAGAAGCAGTTACGTCAGAAGCAGTGACGTCAGAAGCAGTAACGACAGAAGCTGTGACATCAGAAGCTTTGACGTCTGAAGGAGTAACATCAGAAGCAGTGACATCAGAAGCAGTGACATCAGAAGCAGTGTCGACAGAAGCAGTGACATCAGAAGCAGTTACGACAGAAGCAGTTGCGTCAGAAGCAGTGACGACAGAAGCAGTTGCGTCAGAAGCAGTGACGTCAGAAGCAGTTGCGTCAGAAGCAGTGACGTCAGAAGCTGTGATGACAGAAGCAGTGACGACAGAAGCAGTGACATCAGAAGCAGTGACATCAGAAGCAGTGACATCAGAAGCAGTGACGACAGAAGCTGTGACATCAGAAGCTGTGACATCAGAAGCTGCGACATCAGAAGCAGTGACATCAGAAGCTGCGACATCAGAAGCAGGGACGACAAAAGCTGTGACGACAGAAGCTGTGACGACAGAAGCAGTGACGACAGAAGCAGTGACCTCAGAAGCAGTAACGACAGAAGTTGTGACATCAGAAGCAGTGACGACAGAAGCTGTGACCTCAGAAGCAGTGACATCAGAAGCTGTGACGACAGAAGCAGTGACATCAGAAGCTGTGACGACAGAAGCAGTGACGTCAGAAGCTGTGACGACAGAAGCAGTGACGTCAGAAGCTGTGACGTCAGAAGCAGTGACGACAGAAGCAGTAACGACAGAAGCTGTGACGACAGAAGCAGTAATGACAGAATCAGTGACATCAGAAGCAGTGACGTCAGAAGCTGTGACGTCAGAAGCAGTGACGTCAGAAGCTGTGACGTCAGAAGCAGTGACGACAGAAGCAGTAACGACAGAAGCAGCTTCCAGTGTTAAGGATGAAACCATTGAAAAACCAGAAGCAACTCCAACCAGTAAGGAAGAAACTCCAGGAACTGAAATTACAGAAACTTTCTCCAAAGATAAAGATGAAACTACAACAACATCAGGAACAGCTTTAAGCAATCAGGATGAAATGGCGTCAACTGCAGTTACAACAGAAGAAGGAACAATAGTGGAAACTAAGGATCAAAGTGGTGACGTTGGGACAGCAGTGGAAACTAAGGATCAAAGTGGTGACGTTGAGACAGCAGTGGAAACTAAGGATCAAAGTGGTGACGTTGGGACAGCAGTGGAAACTAAGGATCAAAGTGGTGACGTTGGGACAGCAGTGGAAACTAAGGATCAAATTGCTGACGTTGGGACAGCAGTGGAAACTAAGGATCAAAGTGGTGACGTTGAGACAGCAGTGGAAACTAAGGATCAAAGTGGTGACGTTGGGACAGCAGTGGAAACTAAGGATCAAAGTGGTGACGTTGAGACAGTAGTGGAAACTAAGGATCAAAGTGGTGACGTTGGGACAGCAGTGGAAACTAAGGATCAAAGTGGTGACGTTGGGACAGCAGTGGAAACTAAGGATCAAATTGCTGACGTTGGGACAGCAGTGGAAACTAAGGATCAAATTGCTGACGTTGGGACAGCAGTGGATCAAAGTGGTGACGTTGGGACAGCAGTGGATGAAAGTGATGATGTTGGGACAGCAGTGGATCAAAGTGGTGACGTTGGGACAGCAGTGGATCAAAGTGGTGATGTTGGGACAGCAGTGGATCAAAGTGGTGACGTTGGGACAGCAGTGGATCAAAGTGGTGATGTTGGGACAGCAGTGGATCAAAGTGGTGACGTTGGGACAGCAGTGGAAACTAAGGATCAAAGTGGTGATGTTGGGACAGCAGTGGATCAAAGTGGTGACGTTGGGACAGCAGTGGATCAAAGTGGTGATGTTGGGACAGCAATGGATCAAAGTGGTGATGTTGGGACAGCAGTGGAAACTAGGGATCGTAGTGAAGTCGTAAAAGACACAGCAATGGTTCCAGAAAGTGTCGATACAGCTCATGACGAGGAGATTAAAGGTAGGAAACAGTTACTTATTATTAACTTGGCTTTTGCATTATGAAGTACAGTTTTTATTTAATCAATGGTTGCACATTTCGACTGAACTACCGTAGCTTCAGATTGTTTGACTTTTCCTCGTTTTTTTAGCGATCATTGCAAGAAAAGATGACGTGGCTGACACCATGGAAACTGGATCAGACGTGGTTGAACGTGTGGCTTCGACGTCACCGGAGCTTCCAGCCAAGGAACCAACAACAACCGAAGTTACCATGGCGACAAAGAAAGAGACAAAAGGTATCTTTGAAAATAGCGAAGACCTTGCCATCTCTGATGTTTCCATGGTGACGAAAAAGGAAGACAAACCACGTGATGCAAACTACAAAGGAGACTCCACCGGCTGCTATAGAAAGAAAAGAGTCGAAAGAACTACCTCTGGATGATGGGAAAGAGTTAGAGCAATATGTTTTGGTCGATCTCGGCGACGCCGAAGTGACACCAGAAGCTGACATCAAAGAGGTGCGCCACGATTCCATCGCTGAAAATGACACAGTGGTTGATAAGGTTGAATTAGCAGAAATCGAGGACGGTTATGAAGCAGACTTTTGTGAAAGTGATGGCGAGAACGATCACCACGAACCTACCCGAGATTACGTCATAGAAGAAGAGCAGCCTGGGGACGAGAGACATGACGGAGCGAAACCAGTGATAGAAATCTCTGTCGAATTCTTGGAACTTCTTGAAGGATTCTGTATGGCTGCCTCACTAGAGTTTCCAAATGACGTCATTGCTTTCGCTTGTCGATATTTTACGAGAATCTCCAAAAGGAGAAACGCTTTGAGGAAATATAGTATTGATGTCTGTGACCAAGCCCTTTTCTCCGATATGGATTGGTGTGGAAATATTTAACTACCACCAAGTACTGCCATAGAAATTACCAGAACTAATCAGAAATGCCTTTCAAGACAATGGAATTTAGGAGTCATATTGCTGGACATTATAAATCTATTTCATCTGTTACTAACTACGTATTTTGCTGTACATATGTATTGAATTATGTTATAAGCGATGAACGGTAAATATTTGTACTTAAATGATCATACTAGAGCTTACATGTAACAGTAGCAAATACAATTTTAATATGACACTGAACGTGAATTGTGATTTTTATATAACTTTCAAAAACTCATTAATAATTCACGAGGAAAACACAAAGGAAATCAGTACCATGTCCGTGGTTTTATACCTGATAAAACTTCTTGATGTCAGAAAGAATACTAATGAACATACAATTTCATATAAAGAATACTAATGAACATACAATTTTATATAAAGAATACTAATGAACATAACATCCAATAACGAATCGTTTTTTAAGCCATTCAAAACACTCGCATCACGTGTTTTATCAGATCTAAAACACTCGGGCTGCGCCCTCGTGGTTTTAAATCTGATAAAACACTCCTGCTCGTGTTTTAAATATTACTTAATTTATTCAATAGCAAGCGATGCTTTTGACGTCAAACAGGCACCGCTCTTAAGCACTGTGTCTTGTTCTGTTTGTTTGTTTGTTTGTTTGTTTGTTTGTTTTTTGTTTGTTTGTTTGTTTGTTTGTTTGTTTTGTTTTGTTTTGTTTTGTTTTGTTTGTTTGTTTGTTTGTTTGTTTGTTTGTTTGTTTGTTTGTTTGTTTGTTTGTTCGTTTGTTTGTTTGTTTGTTTGTTTGTTTGTTCGTTTGTTTGTTTGTTCGTTCGTTCGTTCGTTCGTTCGTTCGTTCGTTCGTTCGTTCGTTCGTTCGTTCGTTCGTTCGTTCGTTCGTTCGTTCGTTCGTTCGTTCGTTCGTTCGTTCGTTCGTTCGCTCGTTCGTTCGTTCGCTCGTTTTTTTCGTTCGTTCGTTTTTTTCGTTCGTTCGTTAGTTCATTTGTTCTTTTGGTCATTCGCAGCCCAAAAAAAATCACGTGAAATAAAGTGATTCATAAATGAAACGAAGAATTCTTAATTAGAAATGGAATTATTATAAGATGGACAATGTTTCAGCCAATTTTAAATTTTGATAATTGTATATGAACTTCTAACAAAAACATTTGCAGCTGGTCTTGCTTTAATTAATAAATATTTGAAAACAAACAAATTAATAATAGAATATATTGATTGCATCCTACGTGCTTTAATAACTTTTTGTCCGATTTTCTTTTCAATAAGGCCCAAGCAATGAATAAATCGATCTCGTGTTAATGTGATGGCCAGATTAATAAAACGCAAGATACAAGCTGCATGGAAAAATTCATAACACACATATTCTAAGGATTTTTAAGGAAAATTTTGAATCTAAGAATGTATACATTGTATGCCTAAACCGGGACCAGTTGTGAAAATCAACAACATCACAGTTTTCCAGCTAGGAATTCAACCCGATGTTTTAAACGGAACCCTTCAGAATACACCATGGATGAAGGGCTGTGCTTGAAACGTCAGTATTTCGTTATTAAAACTATTCTCAGCAGTTTACCATCTTTTCACTTTGCTCTATCTAAAACACTGCCTACACAACACTCTACTTTTTACTCTGATGAAGGGCTCCGCTTGAAACGTCAGTATTTCGTTATCAAAACTAATCTCAGCAGTTTACCATCTTTTCACTTTGCTCTATCTGATGCCTACACAGCACTCTACTTTTTACTCAGATGAAGGGCTCTGCTTGAAACGTCAGTATTTCGTTATCAAAACTAATCTCAGCAGTTTACCATCTTTTCACTTTGCACTAACACTAACGCACATAAATTTATATATATTATATTATTCCCTAAGTCGTTTTCACATATTACGGACGCCATTCCACATACAACTCAGCGAAATATTGTTATTATGACGATATATTCGGTGTGACAATGACGGATGAAAACAATCTGATGAATTGGTTTGGATTTTTGAAAGCCGGTAAGCTTATTGTTCACTTAATGAGCTTCAAATATGATCAAGGAACTCCCATTGGGATAATTATTGCACGAATTATTTTATTCAAATGAATAATAATGTGATGGTTTCTTGGCAACTCGTGGAGTATTTTGTATATGCAGATGTTTATGTTTTAAATGCAGACGCGAGCAGTGCTTGGCATGTTTTGGTTCGTGTTTGGTAACTTTTGATTGGAATTACGCTATTGTATTTTATAAATATGTTTCTCTCCTGTTGGGCTGAGCTATTTTTTTTAAACTGATCGTCTATTTATGGTATCTCCTTTTTTCAATCATCGTCCCTTGAGGTAAGTCGAAATATGATTGTCTTTGAGGGATGATTAAATGAGAAAATTTAGCGTGAGCTTGGCTTGAAACGCAGCCGAGGGCTTTAGAAAAATTTCAGGGAGGGAAGGAAGGAAGGAAAGAAGGAAGGAAGGAAGGAAGGAAGGAGGGAGGGAGGGAAGGAATAATAGTAATAATGGAAACTTTATGTATGAATTTTTTCTAAACAAACAATTGTAAATCTCACTCATCGAGGTAATTTACAATCGGCTACTTGCATCATAACTAAGCTACTTAAAAACTTAAAAGTTCATTAAGTCAGGATTCGTCCATTCCTTATTTCTACAGCAAAAATATAATAGGTTGTTCTGATGGCAATAGATATCATTTTTCTGACACAATAATTTTGATGCTTCGCATCAACTCCTACATCGTTTAACATTGCTATAAAGGAGGTAAAACTTCAAAATATGTTACTCTATCATTTTAAGTGTTCTTTCAAATAAGACAAACTTAATTTTCGTTTCATGTGCACTTTAAGCGGACACTCCTCTGAAGTGGACACCTCAGCGAGGTCCCAAAGGTGTCCGCTTAATAGGGGTTCGACTGTACGACAAATTCTTGCTGCTGTTGTTTTGATATTTCTTAACACAAGTTTTCTTTTAATTTTTGCAGTCTGAAGAGAAATGTCTTTATGTGAAGATAAGAATGTAAGCAACAACACTGCAAACTCGCTGAGTATTGATACTAATAATGTGACGAGTAGTTCTGAAGCTGAAGACGTGAAGGACAATGATTGTGATTCGTCAGAGGATAGTGATGATGTGACGGAGGAGGAGGAGGAGAGTGAGTACGAGACTGATATTGAAGTTGATAATGAAGAGAATGAGGAATTTGATCCATCAGGAAGAAGTAGATATTTGAAGAAATGTAAAGAATTAGGTAAGACATTGTATGTGTACGTTATCAATCAATCAATTAATTAATATGTCTGTTCATTGCTGACAAGCAAAAATTATATAGATACAAGACATAGACCTAGACGTAGACACAGACATGCACACAGACACCGACACCGACTAAGGCACAAACACAGACATTGACGCTGACACAGGCGCACAGACAGAGACACAGAGAGACAAACATAGACACAGGCGTAGACACGGACACAGACACACACATAGACCCAGCCATAGACACAGAAGTAGACACATACATAGACACACAGACATAGACACAGACAGACACAGACGAAGACATAGACACAGACAGACAGACAGACAGACAGACAGACAGACAGACAGACAGACAGACAGACAGACAGACAGACATAGACACAGACACAGACACAGACACACAGACGTAGACACAGATATAGACACAGACACAGACACACAGACGTAGACACAGATATAGACGAAATCGGAGTTTCGACTGCGCATACAATTTGAGTCGGGATAAAACGTAGTTCATTTATAACATGAGGCTGAAGCAGCCGTAGTAAACATTACATTTCTGATTTCAGAAACTTTTTAATGTTTAGGTATTCGATAAGGATAAACTTTGCTTATCGATTATCCTTGACAATAATCCTAAACGTAGTGTCAAAAAATAATGAACTCAAAACATGAAAAAACAGTCCCAGCTTATGTTATACATACATACATACATACATATTTTAATTACTTCTTCCCACAAGGGGTTTTTCAAGAGCAATTTACACATTGAAATTTTAACATGGTCGAGTCGAAGGCATATTAAAGGCGCTTCAGGCAGCCGCCATACGACACATATCGGACCACAGATTACAGCTAAGACCTAGGTGTTGGTTTTGCGGAGGGAGGAAAACTGGAGAACCCAGTGAAAAACCCTCGAAGCACAGGAGAGACCAACTAAACTCTACTCACATGAGTCTCAAGCTCGAGAACGGGGTTATTCCCAAGCGGTCACCCATCCAAGTACTAACCCCGTCCAACCGGGCTTAACTATTGGTGAGAGGCAGCGCCCTAACAGCACACATCAACCGTGCTTCCCGTTATGCTTTAATAGACACGATGTAATTTGTATAGGGGCCCAAATTGAATAGGAAACTAATTTGCATGTGGGCCTAAATGAAACTACGATTTGGTCTATACACAGACACACAGACAGACACGCAGGCAAACACACACGGACAAACATAGAAACACACACAAAATAAACAGCCGTAGACACATACACAGTTATAGACACAGACGAAGGTCACAGACACACACTGACAGACACACAGACACAGATCTAGACTTGGATCTAGCCACTGACATAAAGAACGTAAAGTTAAATATAAATTAATTTCTGACAAATTTTTAGGAGTGGTTCCAGTCTCCACATTCCTCTCGGATCTTACCAACACATCATGTGATCTCAAACATCACAGCCTCGGACCAAAAGGAGCGCAGGCGGTTGCCAGAGCCTTAATACAAAACAACTACGTCACTCAACTGCTCATGCGCGATAATTCCATCCAATCAGAAGGCAGTATGTACGTAGGGAAACTCCTCCGTGAGAATTTGAATATAACTGAAGTCGATCTGAGCGAGAATGAGTTAAGAAGTCTGGGTACCCACAGTATGGCCAGGGTATTGAAGGAGAATAATGTCCTACGGGTTTTGAACCTGGGAGAAAACTGCCTACGGGATAAAGACGCCTTCGTATTAGCCGAGGCCTTGAAACAAAATTCAGCATTACGTCATCTTGACGTGAGTCGGAATAAATTTGGCGAAGAAGCTGGGTTGAAATTTGGTGAGTATTAGTTCAAAAACACTCGTTAAATAAAGTGTATTGTAGCGTATTGTACTGGGCTGCACTGCACTGGACTGCACTGCGCTGCTCTGCACTGCACTGCACTGCACTGCACTGCACTGCACTGCACTGCACTGCACTGCACTGCACTGCACTGCACTGCACTGCACTGCACTGCACTGTACTGTACTGCACTGTACTGTACTGAAGGTACAGTGCAGTCCTGTATACGTGCAGTCCTGTACTGCACTACACTGTACTGCACTGTACTGCACTGCACTGCACTGTACTGTGCTGCACTGGACCGCTCCGCTCCGCACCGCACTGCTCTGCACTGCTCCGCTCCGCTCCGCTCCGCACCGCACCGCACTGCACCGCTCCGCTCCGCACTGTACTGTACTGCACTGAAGGTACAGTGCAGTCCTGTATACGTGCAGTCCTGTACTGCACTACACTGTACTGCACTGTACTGTACTGCACTGCACTGCACTGTACTGTGCTGCACTGGACTGGACTGCGCTGCACTGCGCTGCACTGCGCTGCACTGGACTGCGCTGTACTGCGCTGCACTGCACTGCACTGCACTGCACTGCGCACTGTACTGTACTGCACTGTACTGTGCTGCACTGTACTGTACTGCACTGCGCTGCGCTGTTCTGCACTGCTCTGCTCTGCTCTGTATGCACTGCACTGCACTGTTCTGCACTGCACTGTTCTGCACTGCACTGTGTTGTGTCGTATCGTATTGTATGAACGTATTTTTCTTAATTTTCTTCTAGGTCCTGCGATCGATGCAAACACAGGTCTCAAAATTCTCAATCTAAGCTGGAACCACTTACGTGGCCGAGGTGCTTTAGCCATTGCCAAAGGACTGGCGACGAACTACAGCCTTCATACCTTACTCTTGGCATGGAACGGCTTTGGAGACGATGGCGCATGCGCTGTCGCAAACGCTTTGAAGGAAAACAACACTCTTGTTGAACTAGACCTCTCAAACAACAGAATCTCGTCAAAAGGTTGCCATGACATTGCGAATGCACTCAAGGTCAACACGACGTTGAAAATTCTAAAAATAGGACGCAATCCGATTGGAAGTACTGGTGCGCATGCGTTGTTATCAGCTATCCGTGGCAATGCGGAGTCTGGGATCGAGATTCTTGATCTGGATGGCGTAGTGATTGAACAAGACACACAGGCTCAGCTTAGTGGGTTGTTGAAATGCAAACCTGATTTTGACATCTCTTGTGTGTTCAGCAAATCAGGTTAGTCTTGTTTTTTCACTTTTTGAAAATTATCAGGGGGGTGGAGGAGGAAAGGACATATACCTGAAGTAACGCCATTTTGAAATTCAGCTTAAAGCAATGCATTCTGGTTTATTTAAGGCAGCTAGCTCCATTAATCCATTCCTGTCTGAGCAAGCCAAAAACAGCCTTTTTTATTTCAATTTAACGCCAGATTATTTCACTCAAACACCAAATGATTTTACTCATCAAAGAGAGAACCCTCAGACATCCTAGGCAGCAATGAGTTAACAAGTGATTAACCCCTTTATTGTTTTACTCTGTCTAACACCAGATGATTTTGCTCATCAAAGAGAGGACCTTGAGACATCCTAGGCAGCAACGAATTAACAAGTGATTAACCCATTCCTGCCTGAGCTGGTCAAAAATGGTTCCTTTATTGTTTTACTCTGTCTAACACCAGATGATTTTACTCATCAAAGAGAGAACCCTCAGACATCCTAGGCAGCAATGAGTTAACAAGTGATTAACCCATTCCTGCCTGAGCTGGTCAAAAATGGTCCCTTTATTGTTTTACTCTGTCTAACACCAGATGATTTTACTCATCAAAGAGAGAACCCTCAGACATCCTAGGCAGCAATGAGTTAACAAGTGATTAACCCATTCCTGCCTGAGCTGGCCAAAAATGGTTCCTTTATTGTTTTACTCTGTGTATACACCAGATGATTTTACTCATCAAAGAGAGAACCCTCAGACATCCTAGGCAGCAATGAGTTAACAAATGATTAACCCATTCCTTCCTGAGCTGGCCAAAAATGGTTCCTTTATTGTTTTACTCTGTCTAACACCAGCTGATTTAACTCATCAAAAAGAGAACCCTCAGCCATCCTAGGCAGCAATGAGTTAACAAGTGATTAACCCATTCCTGCCTGAGCCGTTACACTATCTTACGCCTGGCGATTTTACTCATCAATGAGGAAGAGGTCTTGGAAAGCAGTAAAGGGTCGATTTAATCTCAGTGTCCTTTTCGTTATCAAGGTGGTCAACTTGGTAAAGACTTGGAAGATGTTTACCTCCAAAGACATCGTAAAAACAATTGCAATGCTGAGTATATTATTCATATTTTAAAAGATTACGTCAAGTCGAAAAATCTTCGCTTACTTGACTTGTTTAACCAGTTTGACAAGGACAAAAGTCAATCAGTGTCCCGAGATGAACTGATACGAGGATTCAAATCAATCCGCGTGCCTCTCACTGATAAACAATTAGATCATTTTATTCAAGAGATGGACACAGACGGAGACGGGGAAATCAACTATAGTGAATTCACATGGATAAATGATTCCACCTAGTGGGCTTACCATTTACACGGTTAGACCGCTCAGAACGGTTAAATGGAACACGATTCGTTTGGGACTAAAGGCCTGGCCAAACGCTTTCAACATTTCATTCAACATCGTTCAACATTGTTGAATTCAACATGTTGAAAGCGTTTGGCCACCCCTGTTGAATGATGTTGAACGTTGTTGAATGATGTTCAACGTTGTTGAATGATGTTGAACGAAATTTGAACATGTTCAAATTTTCGTTCAACACGCGTTCAACATTTCTATTGTTCTCAAAATGTTGAAAGGTGTTTGGCCACATTTCATTCAACTTTGTTGAACAGAGACATGCGCCATGCGGGATATTGTCGATTCCAGCTTTTGTGGTAGCCCACGTTCAATTAATTGTCATTCATGAATGTTGGACGATGTTGAATTCATTTGGCCACTCGTGCTTTCAACATTATTCAACATCGTTCAACAATGTTGAATGATGTTGAAATGTTGAATGCGATGTTGAAGGCGTTTGGCCAGGCCTTAAGGGTCTGTTTATATGGAGCCGAGTTCCTTGGCACATGGCGAGTTCCCGGTCGGTAGAACAAGCACTGTTTTTCCCAGCGCAGTGTTTATATGTGACAGACGAGTAACTCGCCCTGGCGAGAACTCGGCACTGGCAGCCGGGATCTCGGCAAAGCGGGATAAACATTTCCCCATATAAACCCTTTCCCCGGGTAACTCGGCATAGCGGGATGAATTTTCTATATTCGTTACTTCATGTCACTTTCGTTGATGCTAATCATCTCAAATATTACAACTTGACAGGTAACTCGCTTCCATATAAACAGAACGTAAAGTTTATCCCGGCAAACCGGGTAACTCGGCTGACCGGGCAACTCGGCTGACCGAGTAATTCGCCTCCATATAAACAGGTCCTAAGACCCCTATGGCTATAGCTAACAGCCTTTAATTGATTCGGCTAGCCTACTCAGTATTAAAATAAATGTTTCATATCTCTCTCTCCTCTGCAGAAGTGTGTAAAACTAGAGTGCTGTGTAGGCAGTGTTTTAGATAGAGCAAAGTGAAAAGATGGTAAACTGCTGAGAATAGTTTTAATAACGAAATACTGACGTTTCAAGCAGAGCCCTTCATCAGAGTAAAAAGTAGAGTGTTGTGTAGGCAGTGTTTTAGATAGAGCAAAGTGAAAAGATGGTAAACTGCTGAGATTAATTTTAATAACACCGGCAGTTTTCTCTATTGTTTTCCTCCACAGTGGAATGTCAACAAGTCTCCAGAGGGTCATTAAATATCCTTGCTCATCTTTACACAAAGTTATTAATTTCTTTAAGATAATGTATATTCATTCAGACACTGTTTATAATCCATATATAAACACAACAATAGGAAGCTCATTTCACTTTTAAAGTACGTCTAGTGAGAACAAGCCTGGCTTTCGCAAGCTTAAACTGAACGAAGACGCCTTGAACTCTTTGTATACTTTTAAAAGTATACTCTACTTCAAAGGGACAAAGGTATGAAGGTCAAAATGTTTCTTTGAGCAAGGTTTGTGCAGTGTTTAAGCGTTCGTTTGTTGTATTTTTTGACAGGTTACATCCTATAGACGGATTTGTGTTGAATAAACAATGAGCCAATGGAGCGGTCTCAATATTCACGTTATTAAAACAAAACGAATTGAGTGCACGAAGCTTAATCTTCCGGACGTGTTGACTAGACCTCAATCATGCCCTCCGAGCAAACACATTAAGAAAGCTTCGCTCAATTCAACATCGGATTCATCTCAGAGCCTGGATTCCAGTTGGGGGTACCAGCGAGATCACTCTAGTCATCCAAGCATCGCTGAATCGCTACCGATTGAACTAGAGGCTGGCTTAAGCCCTTTAAAAACACCAGAACCTGACGAAGTATTCGAGTGTACATTCGAGACAGCTTCGGAAGATTCCGTAAATCATCGTAATGTCATTACAAGATGTTTGTCTCTGCCGTGTTTGAGTTGTGAAAGGAATATCGCGAAAGATTCTCGTGTTTGTCGCCTATCTCACGAAGCTTTCAATTTAGAGAGTCCTCTGAGAGACATTCAGTCGAGACTGGTTAGGGAAGCCAGTGAAGGATTCTGTACAGGATTCCCACGCGATCAGGACTCAGAAGAATGCGAGAGCGTGAAGGGTATTGGAATGAAGCGAAGCAGAACTCCGCACGCTGAGAGTATGAATAGAACTGATACCCTCGTTCTAATTGCTGATTCCAATAACAATAACTCAAGCTCTCGTGGTTACAAGCGTGGCGTTAATCCCTCCACTTTAGCGCGAGCTCAAAGCAGTTTAGAGCTAAGGCAAGATTGGGAACAGAAGATCTTGGGATTAACTTCAGCTTCTACGTTTGGTGCTGAGCGTGTGGGGAATAGAGAAGCAGAGCTTCCCAGACCTCGTAGTGTAACCCTAACTGGAAACCTTCATAATCTTGTCAGCGCTCAGAATCAAACGACTAGAGATCGTGACTCGGAGAGACGAACGAAATCCGAGAGTAAACAAAAAATGCCGAAGTTACAAAGCGTAGTTTGGGATTACTTTAAACGTCGTTCGACGAAACGTAAAAGCAAGCGCGGTAGCCAATCCAAAGGAAACACGAATCCCAAAGAAAGCAAGAAAAACTCCAGCAAAGAAAACTCCGAAAAAGACAACCAAACCACAAGCTCTGAAAAGCAAGGACTCGGGAATGGTTCCGTGAAGAATAATAACCTTGAATTAGACAACCGTGTTTCCTCGCCTACTCAGAAAGGTGTTAAAATCTCAAGAAACAAATCCTGGTCTTATTCAAACTCCACTAAAGCGCCTGGAGGGGTCTATAGCTTGGCAAGATGGAAATCAACCCCGAGTTTAAAATACAGTGAAGCGAAGGAGAGTATTCGGCAATTAAGGAAAAACTCCGCAGCTGAGGTCCCTTCGCCGAAAGTCGCCTCCAAGTTACGTATGAAGGAATTTGAGGATGATCCTGAGATTCTGAAGTTACTCTTGATGACTTCTCCCGAGGAGAGACCGATGGAGGAACGATTAAAAACTCTGATGTTATCACGTGAATGGTTACTGAAAGAACTACAGAGCATGCGTGAGCAAGATCGCAGGCTCGCTCGACAGTTTATTAACTTGCGAAGTGCTATTGTTGAAATCAGACAAGCAAGGGAGAAGGAAGAGTCTGATTATGATTCTGAAGGTGAAGGACATAAGACGAGATTGATTGATTCACAAAAACTAGCAGTTGAAAAGAAAGGAAGAAAAACGAGAGAACGTACTTTACAAATGCACGTTACACCTACACGAAATATCCTTAGCTACTGCTAGATTGCTTTAGGCAGTGTTTTATTAGATAGAGTAAAGTGAAAAGATGGCAAACTGCTGTTAAAAAAAGAGCAAAGTGAAAAGATGGTAAACTGCTGAGAATAGTTTTGATAACGAAATACTGACGTTTCAAGCAGAGCCCTTCATTAGAGTAAAAAGTATAGTGTTGCGTAGGCAGTGTTTTAGATTGATAGAGCAAAGTGAAAAGATTGTAAACTGCTGAGAATAGTTTTAATAACGAAATACTGACGTTTCAAGCAGAGTCATTCATCAGAGTAAAAAGTAGAGTGCTGTGTAGGCAGTGTTTTAGATAGAGCAAAGTGAAAAGATGGTAAACTGCTGAGGATAGTTTTAATAACGAAATACGGACGTTTCTAGCGGAGCCCTTCATCAGAGTAAAATGTAGAGTGTTGTGTAGGCAGTGTTTTAGATAGATTGCAAAGTGAAAAGTTGGTAAACTGCTGAGAATAGTTTTAATAACGAAATACTGACGTTTCAAGTAAAGCCCTTCATCAGTTTGCCATCTTTTCACTTTGCTCTATCTAAAACACTGCCTACACAACACTCTAGTTTTTACTCTGATGAAGAACTCTACTTGAAACGTCAGTATTTCGTAATCAAAACTACTCTCAGCAGTTTACCATCTTTTCACTTTGCTCTATCTAAAACACTGCCTACACAGCACTCTAGTTTTTACTCTGATGAAGGACTCTGCTTGAAACGTCAGTATTTCGTTATCAAAACTATTCTCAGCAGTTTACCATCTTTTCACTTTGCTCTATCTAAAACACTGCCTAGATTTCTTTTCCAAATGGCTTTTTCACTCGAGCCAAAAGACGAATGAAGGAAACCAAATCACCTGAATCATTGTATTTTAATGTTGTGTGAGAAACACACATACAACGTTAGTTTGAAGCTAGTGATTTTATTTGATAATTGTAAAGATGTATAACCTTTTTTCAATAAGTTATAAGCAACAGCTTGTTGTTATATTGCTCTGATGTACACACGTAAAAATCTCACAGCTTGTCAACAGGATGTGTTCGCAACAGGCTTGTAGCAAGGCTGGGAACAAGTTGTAACAATGCTGTTCATTCAACTAGAAGCTGCTACAACCTTGTTAGCATCAATCTGTTAACAACTTGTTGAGTGCAGAGCGGTAACAGGTTGTTGGAACAACTTGTCATCAGTCTGTTGGAGTCATCAGCCTTGTTACAAGTTGTCAACAACCTGTTACAGACATGTTAACAGACTGGGACAACCAGTGCGAACACATGACGGTGACAGCCTGTTGAACAGCCTGTTGAACAGCCTGTTGAACAGCCTTGTAACAACTTGCTTGCAGATATGTAACAGCTTGCGCGTTTTTACGTGTATAGGGCTGAGTCAATAGGCCGACAGCTTAGCAAATAAATATTAAACGTGGTGTTTCCACAAAACTTAACCTGAACTATTATAAGCAGTTGAAAGTGTCCACTCTCCAAGAGGTCAGCAATTGATTGGCTGTTCCCCATTGCGTCGAATGAAGCGATTATTTTGGAATTAAGAGTGACGAGTGCAAGAATATGTTTGTCAAAATACATTGATTTTAACTTTGATATTCTGTAAGAATTAAATATCTAACTTACAGCATTGAATAATTTTGTTACAATCTTCAATTATACTGTTAGAGTAAAATATAGTCCTTGATGTGCGTCCGTGGACATTTTTTTGTCCCTGGCAAAAAACAATAGTTTTCTGTATTCAAACAGATATTAAAGACAGTAGTTTACGATATATAAATGAAAATGTATACAAATATTAGTGTATACTTTTTCTGTTTAGCTTTATGTTGTAAAATTATAGTGTTAAAGGGGATTGGCATTAAAAATTAAGTTTGTTTGATTTGAAAGAACTCATAAAATTGTAATAGAAGATCCTTTACAACTTTTTCGTATCTTTCTGCGTTTTCAAGATATTTCAGTTTGTTTGATATGTAAATGTGATGGTCTCTGACGTCCGGAGTGGGGTAAAATATTTTCATACAGAGCAAAATCACTTGCATATCTAACATGAAATGTTCAGCGTCGCAAGGAGTTTTTATGTGCACAGCTTCAAATGATTTCGCTGAACAAACTTAGAGATATAACTGGTTTTGCTACATGTGAAAATATTTTACCCCACACCTGACGTCAGAGACCATCTCATTTACATATCAAACAAATTGAAATATCTTGAAAACGAAGAGAGATACGAAAAAGTTGTAAAGGATCTTCTATTACAATTTTATGAGATCTTTCAAATTAGTCAAACTTAATTTGTAATGCCAATCCACTTTAAAGACGGTAGTTCACGATATATAAATGAAATTGTATGCAAATATTAGTGTATACTTTTTCTATTTGGCTTTATGTTGTAAAATTATAGTGTTCTGTTCGTTGGACAAAGCTAGTAATGTATAAATATATGATTCAATGGATTACGTTGTTCAACTTAGTTCTGAGTAATGTTTTGCTGTATGTATAGACTGTATCTGATTTACAGATTGTGTAAAGGGATTCCCGCATGTTTGAACAGATAACCATCGTGGGCGCCGCCATCTTGGATTTGGTGACGTAACCACGTGGGCGCCGCCATCTTGGATTTGATGACATATATTGTGGGCGCCGCCATCTTGGATTTGATGACGTAACCTCGTGGGCGCCGCCATCTTGGATTTGATGACGTAACCTCGTGGGCGCCGCCATCTTGGATTCGATGACGCAACCTCGTGGGCGCCGCTATCTTGGATTTGATGACGTAACCTCGTGGGCGCCGCCATCTTGGATTTCATGACGTCAAATGGTTTCATTTATTGTCCTTTAATTATATTTTTATAGGGAAACAGTTTCAGTTCATTTTTGTGGTCAACCTGCGCGTAGAACAGCTGAGTGGATGGGCTATGTGAGGATAACCTTATTAGTTAAGTGTTTTAACAGCGTTAATAAAATTGGTATTGTATGCTGTGTTGGATGGTGTGGTGTGGTGTGGTGTGGTGTATTGACATTTTGCTGTATGGATAACATCGTCAGTGGCCTTGTATATTACCAGTGCTGTGAGTAACTTCGTTACAAGTATCTAGTTACAGTAACTAGTTACATTTTTAAGTAACTGTTACTGAAACTATAGTTACTTTTTCTGAAGAAGTAACTGTAACTATAACTAGTTACTTTTTGAAGAAGTAACTATAACTAATTACTTTTTAAAGAACTGTAACTAGTTACAATATTTGGTTTAAAAATGTGACTAGTATAGTTACTGATATTCAGTTGAGGATATCATTCTTTCTTGATAAAAATGGTTTTGATATAATAATAAAGGTACATTATGTACACATTTGACTATTTCTGCTTAGTGACAACTATATTTAGGCATTTAGCTGTAAAAACATAATTATGGTACTGGCATCTAAAAACCAGTAATTTCTTTGTTGATTCTAGTAACACGGACAAAGGATTAATGTAACTTTGTAACTGGTTACAAAATTTTTGAATAATTTTGTAACTGTAACTAGTTACTTTCTTTTCATTGTAACTTTTATCGGTAACTAGTTACTTTTCTAATGATGTAACTGTAACTGTAACTAGTTACAAAAATTATGTAACTTTTACAGCACTGTATATTACACAATTTGAATGGTTATCACACTTCTCGTGGTCAAAAGTTTCAAAATAGATTTTTTAAACAAATATTTTCATTCTTATATGTATTTATAAAGACATGAAAATAAATGCAGAAATGGAAACGAATTTCATCTTCTGTTGTCTGTGGCTTAAGTCATTCCTGTCCGAGGGCTTCCCCAGAGGTGAATAAAATCGTCTGGCGTTAGCCACAATAAAATACTAAAGACCAATTCGGACAGGAAAGAGTTAAGTTAGAACAAAAGGTTACAGAAATTTTCTGATTTTCTTGTGTTTCAAAAACAAGGACAGACGATATGCTTTTATTAAAATTAATTCGCTTATTTTGTGTGTATCTGAAGAGCATGGTGACAAATTCATCATCATTTTTAATCGCCAAATAATAATAATAATATATATATAATAATAATAATAATAATTATATATATATATATATATATATATATATATATATATATATCATAACATTTTAGAAGATAAATGGCAAGAGACATGAAACCATTAGGCTTTTTTAGAAGAGGTCCCCTCGTATTTACTGATATTAAATTGTAATAGAAGTGAGAATTTGTGGTAACAGCACGCTTATTAATTCTTGCTAAGCTTTCGACCTGTTGACTCCGACTTTCAACCGATCTCGAATAGTACGGTTTCGCCTGTTTACACGGCGAAATAGTGAACCTGCACAATCCAACGAGAATGGACGAATATGCAGTTATGCTAATTATATGGCAAGCAAAATCTTAGATGTTCATTGACTGACTGTTGCCGGAATGTAATCAATAGTCGTCAACATTTAGTATATAAGAACGACCAAAACGCGTATAGCCGTATATACCCTCACGCTGGAACCCGATCGAGAAACCGCATACATGCTATTCATAAGACCATTTTAATCATACCGGTACATAGAAATCACCTAGAATTGTCAGAATTTTCCAGAATTGTCTTTCTCTGGAACAATCCTTCTCCGATAGTTCGTAATAGTACTTCTGTTTCCATTTTTAAACATGAACTTTATAATCACTATTCTTCTAAGTTAGACTCCAATTTCAATGTTAATAGACTGCGCACCTGGAAAAGTTTCTGTTCTAAATGTCGTTCTTTCAATCCAAGTTGTTGCTCTTAAATCTTTATTCTTATGTAATTTGTGTATTAGTTTGTTGTTGTTTTTATCGTGTGTTTATACTTAACGTTTATTATGTAATTTTTTTGTTGGGTTGGTCTTCACATGGGACTCGTGTCCTGTTGATCATTCCTTCAATCATGTTCTAGCATTGCAGTCTTTATATATTTACTGTATATATTTGCATTCCTTTCATGGTTGTAAAGTTAATAAATAATAAACCTGAGTTATACAGTGTGTATCAAAAAAACCTGAACCCTTAGAAAACAACCTATTGTAGTAGTTTGAAAGCCCTAAGCTTTTAAGCACTTCGCTGAACCCACAGATGCGTAAAACACACGGTCTTATACACCTGGGAAATTAAGATAACTTGAAGTGTATGCATGGTGAAAGTATTTAAAAGCTTTTTCGCTTCGTTTAACTTATGTGCTGATTAATTTATAACGCAGCGCTTTTAGGGCTTTCAAACTACTACAATAGGTTGTTTTCTAAGGGTTCAGTTTTTTTTTGATACACACTGTAGTGTTATGAAAATGTTCTCTTACTTGCCAAAGCCACCACTTCACAATTTATGTCAACTCCAAATTGTCATTAACCAATTGGTAGCTCTCCCCTTGATCACCTTGACAAGTATGTAAAATCGTCTGGCGTTAGCCAGAGTAAAATACTAAAAGTTTGAATCAGTCCCAGAAGAGTGATTCATCCAGCTGGCTTGGAACGACAAGTTATCAGTTATCACCCGCCTCAGTACTGACAAATATCATAATAATTTGTCGTCTCAACCAATAGGAAAAGCGAGTCCTTACGAGTCTGGACGACTGAGTCGTTCAGTTAATAAGGTTGTTCGCTCGTTCTCGTTGGATGGTTCACTAATAGAACTAATTAGAGACCGGTATCGAATTCGTCCAGTACCGTGTAAACAGCTTTGATTTTCGTTCACTTATTTCATACTGTGATTTAATTTCTATAGAGAATGTTGCGATTAGTGGACAAGAGTAATTAGTTCTACATGGTTGGTGGTTGATTTCTTCACAGCATGAATGAGACGAAACAACAAGCCTGGAGAGAGAGAATCATGATCATTCTTGAACAGTACAGACAAATTACCACGACAAGACACTAGCACGGTGAGAGTACTTATAAATGAGAGGTAAGCTCTTAATTGTGAGGAATATGTTTATTAAGCGTGGGTTGAAGAGTATTGGAGTTTGTATTTACCGTTTGAAAGAACTCAAAATATAAGGAGGGATTTTACAGTCAAAGCATGGAAATACCTTCCCACTCCTTCTTCTGTAGTTCGTTGCGTATTACTGTATTTCTGTAGCTGCTACCGAAGCCTGAGAAATATTTTTGTTGAAAACTGTACAAAAATAGCATAATTTAGCTTTAAATGGCATTTACTCATAATACAATGGATGTTTATCCCAAATCGACACCAACAGACGAATATAAATCAAGAATTGGCGACTTTTATCGCTAGACTTTCCTCAGGCTTCAATAGCGGCTACAGAAATACAGTCAATACACAACCAACTACAGAAGCGCGGAAGTGGGAAGGCATTTCCGTTTTGACTGTAATCTTTAGACCAAGTACAAGTATTGCTCATATTGGTTTCCACTCAGGAAAATGTTTCTCAGGATAGGAACAGACAGGGAGGTTTTTTTAGTCTTTTGAGCGTTCTGTCGAAACTAATGACTTTAACACAACGGAAACTTTCCTGTCCGTTCCTATCCTGAAGACAGTTTTCTTGTTTGGAAACGGAGTTTAATATACGAGTGGAAATCCCTTACGAAAGCTAAATATATGTAAGATGAATGTCAACAAATAAATTCCCAACACAGCCAGGTGAAGAATCAGACATAGTTTAACGCTACTCTAGCTTTACCCTGCGAGCAGAGCCTTCTTTTCCTTATTTCTTCGCTGAGAGAGAGGAAGAAAAGTAGGCTCTGCTGTATTCGTGTTTGGCTTCGTCCAAGATTTAGGACGAAGTAACCCGTTTAAGACCCGTTTAACCGGTTCTCGTTTTGTTTTCTCCTTTGATTGGGACTGGGTTCGAGATTGTAACCAAGCAACTGACATGCATGCGCAATGGAAACCAGTCACGAATACAGCAGAGCCTACTTTTCTTCCTCTCTCTCAGCGAAGAAATAAGGAAAATAAGGCTCTGCTCGCAGGGTACTCTGGCTTAAACACTTTTTGAACGTAGCTTAAAAAGATAAATATCTTAGTCATGAAGGCATGTACAATACATGTTTTGTGAAACAATTTAAAACCGCATAATTTTATAATGATTGCAGGCTATTAAATAGTTGTCCTTAGGCAATTTTTGTTTAAGATGATAGAAATAACGGCTTGAAATAATCCTTTAAAGACAGCTTAGATCGGAAAGACACTTCCTTTAAGCAAGCCCAAACCATTGATACCATGCATGTGTGAAGTTTCAATGTGATGAAGTTGTAAGGTTTGATTCAAAATATCTTAAATTCAATTACATGCCTGTCTACCTCAAAAACCATTCTCTATTATCGCTTTATGTATATAATTAATTTTAAATTCCCTCAGGCAAATTATGCCACGCACAACATAGCTAGTAAACGTTTCTCAGTATTTCGTTAAAACTTTGCTCTATTTAAAACACTGCCTACACAGCACTCTAGTTTTTACTCTGATGAAGGACTCTGCTTTTAACGTCAGTATTTTGTTATTAAAGCTATTCTCAGTAGTTTACCATCTTTTCACTTTGCTCTCTCTAAAACACTGCCTACGCAACACTCTACGTTTTACTCTGATGAAGGGCTCTGCTTGAAACGTCAGTACTTCGTTATTAAAACTATTCTCAACCATTTACCATCTTTTCACTTTGCTCTATCTAAAACACTGCCTACACAACACTCTACTTTTTATTATATAGTAATGTTAGATATACTGCGGAAACAGAGAACGTAGGAGTCTAACGTTTCGAGCGAAGACCCTTCAAGGACTCTGCTTGAAACGTCAGTATTTCATTATTAAAACTATTCTCAGCAGTTTACCATCTTTTCACTTTGCTCTATCTAAAACACTGCCTACACAACACTGTACTTTTTTGTATATATATAATGTATTTCTCCTATTTGATGTTGTATTTTTGCAATTGGTTTTGGTTTTATAAAATGTATAATGATATTCCGCGCTGCTGCGCGCGAAATTCTTCTTCACGAAAAACGCAAATATTTTTCTCATTTTCGGTTCCGACGTCACATTAAGCAGGTGGTTAATTTCTGTTTCATAAATATTCAATTATTTATCAGGTTTGTCTGCTTCGTATGGAAATCTTAATTCTTAAGAACGACTCTTGCTACTAGCTTTGACTTCCTGTGTGTGTAGTTTGACTAGAGAGTAAGAAACAGCCGTGATTATAACGGCTGCCGTTAACGGTTGTCATCGTTGCGTCGTCATCTAGTCCTAAGGACAATAGCTGGACGTATCATTTTCATTATATATTTTCAGGTAAGCTCTTTGTTGTATATAACTGTGTATATATGCTTTCTTCTTGTCACAGAGAGAGTGTTGGCCATTATTGAAATCTCTCGTATTTAAACGTCTCCAACTAACTATAAATCGATATACAACATTAGCTTAGAGAATTCGATTCTCTGTGTATTCGTGGATGCCTTTGTGGGGATATTGCTAGCAGAATTTATCCATTTATATCTTGCTCAAGGGTTTTACTCGCTGCAAGCAAGCCTGAAAGCAATTATGAACTCAACGTATATCGATATCAGTTGTTCTTTCTCAACGTGAACGAGATTTAACAGATTTTGGCTTTCTGTACAAGACCTTAAAAACTCTTACTTTAATTTCAACGAAATGTTTTTTGTTATTTGTTAAGTAAATTCATTTTGAACGTGAGGTTTCAGCCAATCGCTTTTAACTCCTCGCGAACTGTATCAATAGAAAGCTCTTGAGTTCAACTAGTAACGCGTCCGACACGACAGATGTGAAAGCCTTTTTAGACATTTCGTTTCGTATGAAGTGTAGCCGGAAGAAGCGACTATAATACCTAAGGATTCGAAGGAAAACCGTAGCCCTTGCTTGAAAATAGAATATTGTGGTTACCTTAATCTTATTTTTGAGGTTAGCTGGAGAATAATGATGCTTGAATCAGCGAAAAATATTGTAGCTCTAGTGAAAGAATTCACCACAGTTGGATAAAAAAGCGTACGGCCGCAGAAGATTTTTTTTGTTTGTTTGGAAGAGTACCTGATATTCTTTTTTACGCTAATTTTTCAAACAAGAAGCTACAGCGGACATGCTTTGTCATAGTAAACAAAGTTTTGAAAGTCAGATGAAAAACATCTTGAGGACTTTTGTTGTGATAATTTAAATCGTGCTGTCAAATTGCCTTTAATTTTTTGGGAATTTTTACAACAATGAGCCTTATAAAAAAAGATTCAAATTAAAACAGATTTTTGGGCATATGAATTCATTTTTTAATGATTATATGGAAGAGCTTTTTAGAAATGAGTGTAGTACTTTTAGGAGTGAAGTTTTGACGCTGAACTTTTACAAGACTCACGAGATTTATGACCACGAAAAATGACCTTTTGCAATTATTTATTTAAAGGCAATTATGCCAAATAAATAAAGGTAAATATAAAAGTTTCCCGTCGAGGCAATATTTTATAATATTTATTATAGATACAAATTAAACTATTTTAATTTTGGAAACATTTCTTCCGTGCGTTTACGAAACATTTTTGAGCGTAGAGAAACTAAATAAAGTTTGTCTTCGTGTGTGTTTATTTTGCACTTTAATCAAATTTACACACACACACACACATATATATATATATATATATATATATATATATATATATATACAAAGTATGAAGTATAGTTTTACCTTAAAGTCTTCGCTACCAGAGGTTTCACCCTAAACGGGATCATCAGGCGGTGAAACCTCTGGTAGCGAAGACTTTAAGGTAAAACTATACTTCATACTTTGTATTTTGCTCTATCTATATATGGTATTGAGCACTCTCTAACATTTCGTGAACCAAAACTCACTTATATATATATATATATATATATATATATATATATTTATACATACTTATGGTTCTTCGTAGAAACGTCGTTGTATACTGCTAGTTTGTTTATTTACAGGAAAATATTTGATATTTTGAAACATATTCTCTTATCGATCGTTGTGTCATTCACGATGCATTATTAAAGATGGAATTAGCCGTTAGTTAAAAAGACGTGTTGAAGACTGGACCCCAGTTACACCCAATAAACTGTATTCTTCGTTATACATTGTGTATTCATACTGTTTTACGGACATTCATTCACTCACTCACTCACTCACTCACTCACTCACTCACTCACTCACTCACTCACTCACTCACTCACTCACTCACTCACTCACTCACTCACTCACTCACTCACTCACTCACTCACTCACTCACTCACTCACTCACTCACTCACTCACTCACTCACTCACTCACTCACTCACTCACTCACTCACTCACTCACTCACTCACTCACTCACTCACCCACTCCTTCACTCACTCACTCACTCACTCACTCACTCACTCACTCACTCACTCACTCACTCACTCACTCACTCACTCACTCACTCACTCACTCACTCACTCACTCACTCACTCACTCACTCACTCACTCACTCCATTTATCTATTTATCCATCCATCCATCCTTTATCCATCCATCCATCCAACTATTCAGCTGATATAGACCTGTCATATTTATATATTTTTAGAGCTTCTAAAAGAAATCTTGAATATCAAAAGAGTGAAGTGGTTGAGATGTAAGAACTAAATGAATTATAATGTTTCAGATCTCTTCATGAGATCACGTGGTTTGGGGAGAAATTAAAGAATGTTTATAAGGAGTGGTTACATGAGTACTGTGACGTAGACAACAATCTGATGTCACAATCCGTCGCGGTGAGTTGATAATAATAACTGTTTATTATTGCTTAGCTTTTGACCTGTTGACTCAGGCCTTCATCAGAGAAAAAGACGATGAATGTTGGTGTTGGTGGTGGTGTTGGTGTTGGTGTTTGTGCTGTTGTTGCTGTTATTGTTGTCGTTGTAGTGTCGTTGCTGTTGGTGGTGGTGGTGCTGTTGGTGGTGTTGTTCTTGTTATCGTTGTGGTGGTGTTGCTGTTTCTGGTGGTTGTGTTGGTGTTGGTGCTGTTGTTGCTGTTGTTGCTGTTATTGTTGTCGTTGTAGTGTTGTTGCTGTTGTTGCTGTTGGCGGTGTTGCTCCTGTTATCATTGTTGTGGTGTTGGTGATGTTGCTGTTATCGTGGTGGTGGTGTTGGTGGTGTTGTTGTTGTTGGTGGTGGTGGTGGTGGTGTTGCTGTTATCGTTGTGGTGGTGGTGTTGGTGTTGGTGTTGGTGTTGTTGTTGTTGTTGTTGTTGGTGGTGGTGGTGTTGGTGTTGGTGGTGGTGGTGGTGTTGGTGTTGGTGTTGCTGTTATCGTTGTGCTGGTGTTGCTGCTGTTGTTGTTGTTGGTGGTGGTGGTGGTGGTGGTGGTGTTGCTGTTATCGTTGTGTTGTAGTTGTTGTTGTTGTTGTTGTTGTTGTTGTTGTTGTTGTTGTTGTTGTTGTTGTTGTTGCTACTGCTCTTGCTGGTGCTGCTGTTAACTCAGGTTCTTATGGTGAACTCTTTGTATATGTTATTTCAGATCGGAGATGGCGAGAAGCTAGTGACGGTCGTTCTCCTTGGGGGAAATCGACTTAATGTTAGAATTCAGGTGAGAATTTGACGTTTTCTACTTAATCTAGTTTATTCTGTTGTAAGGCAACGTTCTTTCATGTTATCTTCTCCTAGAAAAATGCGATTGGACAAGATTTATTTGATCAAGTAGTGAAACACATTGGTCTTCGGGAGACATGGTATTTTGGACTCATGATAATTAAAGGTAAGGTGCACGGACTTGAAAAATAGACTTTCTGGTTTTGATTTTTGTTAGCAAGAAGTTAGAATTGAAGCTAAGGAAGGCGTTGGTTATTATTATTAGATGGCGAGCATGAATTTGTCAACTTAGACGACAAGATTTCAAAGCTTGCAAAGTTTGGTCCACATCTTTGGCGTGATGACGTAAGTATACCGCCTTTCCTCCTTCCTTCCTTCCTTCCTTCCTTCCTTCCTTCCTTCCTTCCTTCCTTCCTTCCTTCCTTCCTTCCTTCCCTTCCTTCCTTCCTTCCTTCTTTCCTTCTTTCCTTCCTTCCTTCTTTCCTTCCTTCATCCCTTCCTTCCTTCCTTCCTTCCTTCCTTCCTTCCTTCCTTCCTTCCTTCCTTCCTTCCTTCCTTCCTTCCTTCCTTCCTTCCTTCCTTCCTTCCTTCCTTCCTTCCTTCCTTCCTTCCTTCCTTCCTTCCTTCCTTCCCTTCCTCCTTCCTTCCTTCCTTCTTTCCTTCTTTCCTTCCTTCCTTCTTTCCTTCCTTCATCCCTTCCTTCCTTCCTTCCTTCCTTCCTTCCTTCCTTCCTTCCTTCCTTCCTTCCTTCCTTCCTGCCTTCCTTCCTTCCTTCCTTCCTTCCTTCCTTCCTTCCTTCCTTCCTTCCTTCCTTCCTTCCTTCCTTCCTTCCTTCCTTCCTTCCTTCCTTCCTTCGTTCCTTCCTTCCTTCCTTCGTTCCTTCCTTCCTTCCTTCCTTCCTTCCTTCCTTCCTTCCTTCCTTCCTTCCTTCCTTCCCCTTTCCATCTTTCTTTTTTCCCTCCTTCTTTCCTCCCTCCCTTCATCTCTTTCTCCTTCCCTCCTTCTTTCTTTCTTTCTTTACTTTCTTTTTAGGTTCTGTTGACTAATTTGTTTCTCTTATATTTAGAGTTCCTGCAATTCCTCTCTTGCTTTTACGATATTCTTTCGAGTGAAGTACTACGTTGAAAATATATGTTTATTAAGGTAATGAAGACCAGATTAATTAAAGTCAAACCGGATGTTCTCTTTCGTGCGACTTTGCAATATTGATACGCAACATTGCACTTTTGATTGATGGATTCAATCAGCAACCTGCAAGCGCTTTATCACGATTCCTCGATGGGTTGTCCTAAAAATCGTTTTAAATGCCAAACTTTGGATAATGCGAAATTCTACATAAAGTTAGAGCCATACCTTCTAGTATAACATCACATTTATGTGGTGTTCGATGTTTAAAACCAATATTTTAAACAACAAAGCAAGATAATCCGGGTGGCTATAAAAGTATATAAATATGTAGGGGAGCACGGGTGGCGTGTGCTATTAGGGCGCTGCCTCTCACCAATAGTTAAGCCCGGTTAGACGGGGTTAGTACTTGGATGGGTGACCGTCTGGGAATAACCCCGTTCTCGAGCTTGGGACTCATGTGAGTAGAGTTTAGTTGGTCTCTCCTGTGCTTCGAGGGTTTTTCGCCGGGTTCTCCGGTTTTCCTCCCTCCGTAAAATCAACACCTATAGGTCTTAGCTGTAAATGGAAGACCCCACCAGCTCTGCTGAAAAACGTATCCTCCTTAAATAAAGAACAATAATAATAATAATAATAATAATAATAATAATAATAATAATAATAATAATAATAATAATATTTAGGATCAGAAATAGTTATATTCTTTTTGTTTTCATTTAGGGAACAAACGACGCGACATCTTTACTATCTTCAACTGAGGAAAGATGTTTTAGAAGGAAATATTTATGTCCATGAAGAGACCGCCATGTTGTTGGCTTCGTATGCCTTGCAAGCAGAAGTCAGCGATCAAAGTGTTGGAGGACCCAGTTCTCTTTATTTTGCGCCAGAGAAATATTTACCCCATCGGGTGAGTGGTGATGATGATGGTGATGGTGGTGGTGGTGGTGATGATGATGGTGGAGGTGATGATGATGATGATGGTGGTGGTGGTGATGATTGTGGTGGTGATGATAGTGGTGATAATGGTGGTGGTGATGATATGATGATGGTGGTGGTGGTGATGATTGTGGTGATGATAGTGGTGATGATGATGGTGGTGGTGATGATGGTGATGATGATGATGATGGTGGTGATGATGATGATATGATGATGGTGGTGGTGGTGATGATTGTGGTGGTGATGATGATGATGGTGGTGATGATGATGATGGTGGTAGTTATGATGGTGGTGGTGATGGTTGTAGTAATGTTGGTGGTGGTGTTGGTGATGATGGTGTTCCTGCTCCTTCTGCTGCTACTATTGTTGATGTTGGTAGTGGTGGCGATTGTGATGATGGTGCTGGTGATGTTGGTGGTAATGATGGTGGTGGTGGTGATGGTGTTCCTGCTCCTGTTGCTGCTATTATTGTTGATGTTGGTAGTGGTGGTGTTTCTGCTGCTGTCGTTGTGACTGTTCTTGTTTCCTCTGGTTGTTGCCAATTTTCCTAATTAATTTTAATCCAACCAACCAACCAAACTAACGTTTCTCTTAATTTTGGTTTCCAGGCTTTAGTCAAACTTACACCGGAGCAAATTCGTCACCAGCTTCCCAAGATGCATCACACTCATCGCGGTCTCTCAGACGCTCAAGCGGAAATTGAATTTCTGAAGGTGATCAATATATTTTAGGTTCAATTGACCATTTCCCGGTAGTACAGTATTCCCGGTAGTACAGTATTCCCGAGTAGTACAGTATTCCAAGGTGTTTTTCACAGGGAAAATTACTTCGCGTGACACTCTCAGTTTGTAATATAGTTCCATTTCAGTTTTTCCCTAACAATTTACATAGATCAGAAATTCTACAGCAACTAGCAATATCTTTTTTCAGAAAAAGAATTACGTTGCAAGTTGCAAGCAAAAATTGTCTCGTGTGTAATAAAGCCTTGCTGGCATGCCTTGGTTTTAACATAAATGTTTCGTTACTAAAAATCTCGACAGTTTACCATCTTTTCACTTTGTTCTATCCAAAACACTGCCTACACAACACTCTACTTTTTACTCTGATGAAGGACTCTGCTTGAAACGTCAGTATTTCGTTATTAAAACTATTCTCAGCAGTTTACCATCTTTTCACTTTGCTCTATCTAAAATACTGCCTACACAACACTCTACTTTTTACTCTGATGAAGGACTCTGCTTGAAACGTCAGTATTTCGTTATTAAAACTATTCTCAGCAGTTTACCATCTTTTCACTTTGCTCTATCTAAAATACTGCCTACACAACACTCTAGTTTTTACTCTGATGAAGGGCTCTGCTTGAAACGTCAGTATTTCGTTATTGAAACTATTCTCAGTAGTTTACCATCTTTTCACTTTGTTCTATCCAAAACACTGCCTACACAGCACTCTACTTTTTACTCTGATGAAGAGCTCTGCTTGAAACGTCAGTATTTCGTTATTAAAGCTATTCTCAGCAGTTTACCATTTTTTCACTTTGCTCTATCTAAAACACTGCCTACACAACACTCTAGTTTTTACTCTGATGAAGGACTCTGCTTGAAACGTCAGTATTTCGTTATTAAAACTAATCTCAGCAGTTTACCATCTTTTCACTTGCTCTATCTAAAACACTGCCTACACAACTCTACTTTTTACTCTGATGAAGAGCTCTGCTTGAAACGTCAGTATTTCGTTATTAAAACTATTCTCAGCAGTTTACCATCTTTTCACTTTGCTCTATCTAAAACACTGCCTACACAACACTCTAGTTTTTACTCTGATGAAGAGCTCTGCTTGAAACGTCAGTATTTCGTTATTAAAACTATTCTCAGCAGTTTACCATCTTTTCACTTTGTTCTTTCCAAAACACTGCCTACACAACACTCTACTTTTTGACACTAAGTTTACTTTATTTAGGAGGCACAGAAGTTACAAGAATATGGAGTCCTATTTCATAAAGTATCCAAGGTATTGGGATATTTAAATAGAATGTAGGATGCGTTTCTTTGCGTTTTTCTGGAATAAGAATAATTTCTGAAACATTTCAGAACAGCTTGATTTCACGTTTTCCAAACGACAGATCAACCCTTTTACTTCCACCGCTGGTGTTAGCCAGAGTAAAATATTAACTCGTCTGGTGTTAGCCACAATAAAATACAAAATACCGATTCGGACATGGAAGAGTTAAAGGGGCTAAATGACACCATTGGTATGAAAGGGTTTATCTAGACAGCAGGCTGTCTTTCGTCGAAATATTTCCAAAACCAAAACAGATACGGAAAAATTGTAAAAGGTCTTCTTATACCATTTGACGAGTTCCTTCAAATGAGACAAACTTAATTTTTATTGCCAATACCCTTGGATTGTATTCCAAGTATTCCAGGAAGTATTCTTGGCTATTCCGGAATGGTCCCAAACGGGCGCACCTTAAAGGTCATATGACTCGAAAATTAAGTTTGTCTTATTGAAATGAACATTTAAAATGATAAAATAACATCTTTTGCAGTTTTTGGTTTCCTTGCTTCGTTTTTGAGATATTCCAGCTTGTTTCATATGCAAATGACACAACTTTTTACGTCACGTGTGCATAACGAGTTATCAGAAAAGGTTACATATCTTTGCTATTATGAAAACATGGGCTTAAGTCAAAGGAAGCATGTGCGTGTTTCTACCCACAACACCAAACATGTAGAATTCCAAGTGATTTCGTTTCACAATAGCAAAGATATGTAACCTTCTCTCAGTAACTCATAATACTCATTATGCACGTGTGACGTAAAAAGTTGTGTCATTTGCATATCAAACAAACTGGAATATCTCAAAAACGAAGCAAGGAAACCAAAAACTGCAAAAGATGTTATTTTATCATTTTAAATGTTCTATTCAGTAAGACAAACTTAATTTTCGAGTCATATGCCTTTCAATTGCAATTCATGTTAATATGCAGCTGATCACTTGCTTGCAACACAGGCTTCAACAGTCAGTAAGTACAGCGAAATGTCGGGGGTGTAATATATTTTATTCTGTTTTTGTTATTATTTAGTACAAAAAAGACAGAATGGGCGGTTTTAGTCTTGGAATCTGCGTTAGAGGAATGCTTGTCTATGAGGTCTGTTTGTTGCTCTTAGTTACATTTCGTGTTCTACTTACATTGCAAATTATTTTTATCGATTTCTTGATCAATATTTTTTTTGTTAATCATAGGAAAGAGGATTTATGAAGTCGCCAATCTTTCGTCATCCATGGCAACATATCAAACGAATGGCCTTCCACGTAAGATGTGTCTGCAATTAATAGTTTTTGAGATACATTGTGTCCTTGTTGTTTTGTTTTTGGCTTTGGTGGTGGTGGTGGTGGTGGTGACGTGTTGTTGGTGTTGATAATGGTTGTGTTGTTGTTGTTGGTTGTGGTTGTGCTGGGTGTGGTGGTGGTGTTGTTGCTGTTGTTGTTGGTGGTGTTGGTGGTGTTGGTGGTGTTGGTGTTGTTGATGGTGGTGGTGTTGGTGGTGGTGGTGGTGATGTTGGTGGTGTTGGTGGTGTTGGTGGTGGTGTTGGTGGTGTTGGTGATGGTGGTGATGGTGGTGTTGGTGTTGGTGGTGTTGGTGGTGTTGGTGGTGGTGGTGGTGTTGGTGGTGGTGGTGTTGTTGTTGGTGGTGTTGGTGGTGTTGGTGGTGGTGATGGTGGTGATGGTGTTGGTGGAGATGATGGTGTGGCAGCGTGGTGGATTTGGTGTTCGTGGTGGTGGTGTTTAATGTTTTATTTTAAATTTTTTACATTTTAAGTTTAAACTTTCTAACTTTTAGAAACGGCGTTTTTTCATCGAGGCTCAAGGAACAAAAGAAACAGAAAAGATTACATTATTTACAAGCGGTTATAAAAAGTAAGAAGACTACTTATTTATCCAAGAAAACTTTATAACCCTATGCAGTAATAACGTTCCCATTTCTTATCT
>JAWNZC010000216.1:692500-862500 GCA_035771165.1 Paragorgia papillata | reverse complement strand
GTTCTTGGACGTAGCTGCAGCCTTGTGAGGACTGGTCACACGCTCTAACCATTGAGCTACCAGTTCTCACGAGTTTGTCATCTCATTAAACTGCTTATGAAACGAAAATTAAGTTTGTCTTATTTGAAAGAACGCTTAAAATGACAATATAACTTATTTTGTAGATTTTCGTTTCCTTGCTTCGTTTTTGAGATATTTCAGTTTGTTTGATGTGCAAATTTGACTTATAAGATAACTTTACATCACAGTTTGCATAATGAGTTACCGCAAAGTGTTCTGTATCTTTGTTATTATCGGAAAAAAGCACTTGGCGAATTAGGAACCATGTGCGAGTGTTTCTCCTACAACAGAGTCTGTAAATTTTAAGTGTTTTTGTTTGACAATAACAAAGATATATAATCTTTTGCGATAAGTCATTATGCAAAGAGTGACGTAAAGTTATCTTATAAGTTAAATTTACATATCAAACAAACTGAAATATCTCAAAAACGAAGCAAGGAAACGAAAAACTGCAAAATATGTTACTCTATCGTTTTAATTGTTCTTTAGAGTAAGACAAACTTAATTTTCGTTTCATAGGCACTTTATAGTCCATTTCAGCTTGCTTTTGAAATCCGATACATATAATTGAAATGAACATTCCGAACTTACGTTGCAATGTTCCGAACTACGTTGCGAGGTAGATACAAATTTAAGTCGGCAATTTGTTTCTGCTTAACCAAGTATCTATTATTATATTCTATACAACAAATAATCTTCTTCTCCGTGATTTTACCAAAGGATTTCAATTCAAAGCTTATTAAATTCGAACTTCACGACGAACTTCCCAACGAACTTCCGTACCAAGTTCCCAACCTTCCAACGAATGTTGACAAACGAATTTCAAAAGCAAGCTGAAAGTGGCTATAAGATTTTTCTTAAGTACTTACAACTTGACGTGTAAACTGTATTTTTTTATTAAGTCAATCACATTTTGTTTTGCTTAACAGGGTGGAGTAGAACTTGGAGGAATTTACGTGAGAACTTTGAACCTAAATGGTGCGGCAGCTTCGGATGGCAGAATAACAGTTGGTAAGAAATAGAGGGTATAGCCAATGCTGTGAGTAACTTCGTTACAAGTAACTAGTTACAGTAACTAGTTACATTTTTAAGTAACTGTAACTGAAACTAGTTACTTTTTCTGAAGAAGTAACTGTAACTATAACTAGTTACTTTTTGAAGAAGTAACTATAACTAGTTACTTTTTTAAAGAACTGTAACTAGTTACAATATTTGGTTAAAAAAGTGACTAGTATAGTTACTGATATTCAGTTGAGGATGTCATTCTTTCTTGATAAAAATGGTTTTGATATAATAATAAAGGTACATTATGTACACATTTGACTATTTCTGCTTAGTGACAACTATATTTAGGCATTTAGCTGTAAAAACATAATTATGGTACTGGTATCTAAAAACCAGTAATTTCTTTGTTGATTCTAGTAACACGGACAAAGGAATGTAACTTTGTAACTAGTTACAAAATATTTGGAGTAACTTTGTAACTGTAACTAGTTACTTTCTTTTCATTGTAACTTTTATCGGTAACTAGTTACTTTTCTAACAATGTATATAACTGTAACTAGTTACAATATTTGGTTCAATGGTTAACTTTATCACAAAGCAGAATTCATCTCAAAGCAGAGCTGATCTATCTTGTGATGTAAATACTGATGCCACTCTCAGGCAGTGCTGTAAAAGTTACATAATTTTTGTAACTAGTTACAGTTACAGTTACATCGTTAGAAAAGTAACTAGTTACCGATAAAAGTTACAATGAAAAGAAAGTAACTAGTTACAGTTACAAAGTTACTTCAAAAATTTTGTAACTAGTTACAAAGTTACATTCCTTTGTCCGTGTTACTAGAATCAACAAAGAAATTACTGGTTTTTAGATGCCAGTACCATAATTATGTTTTTACAGCTAAATGCCTAAATATAGTTGTCACTAAGCAGAAATAGTCAAATGTGTACATAATGTACCTTTATTATTATATCAAAACCATTTTTATCAAGAAAGAATGATATCCTCAACTGAATATCAGTAACTATACTAGTCACATTTTTGAACCAAATATTGTAACTAGTTACAGTTTTTAAAAAAAGTAACTAGTTATAGTTACTTCTTCAAAAAGTAACTAGTTATAGTTACAGTTACTTCTTCAGAAAAAGTAACTAGTTTCAGTTACAGTTACTTAAAAATGTAACTAGTTTAGTCTAGTTACTTGTAACGAAGTTACTCACAGCACTGCTCTCAGGCCTAGGTCAAACGTCGAACTTTTCATGTGCAGAATCTAATGCAACTGAGCAAAATGCTTTATTCGAGTTTATTTGCATTACATTCGGTCAATTAATGGCCTTTTTTATTTTTGCTGTTAATAGGAGATCGAATCTTATGCGTGAATGGCGTGAGTCTGATAGGCGTAACAAGACAAGAGGTTTGTAATTCACGGCAAAAAGACTGCACTTTTTTATCATAATTCAAAAGAAGTCGCACCGTAATTTACTTTATCAAATTCATTAATAATTCATGAAGAAAATTCAAAAGAAATGAATATTTAATCAATATCTGTAAATCGCATACAGATTCGTTCGGATTTACATAAACGTTTTCCTCAATTTACTTAGCTAAAATCACTCCAACTTGAAAAATAGTTTGAAAACATGGCTATTTAGATGCGTCCATTTGATAAGTACGATAAAGCATTCGCAGCCGATCTGTATCTGATTTACTACGACTCGCTTGCAGCTCACCTTGTAAATCAGATACAGATCGCTGCTCATGCTTTATCTATTGCTTAAAGTCCGAATTTAATAAAAACTTTAGTCAGAAATAAACCCGTAACTTTTATATCTTTGTAATTATCAAACGAATTCACTTGAAATATTTTCAAAACATTTTATTGACTCTTTTCATTCTGTAAGTAGTTGTTAAAATATGAGCGGCCGATCTTTAGATGCCCATAAAGATCGGACGCGAATATTTTAACTTACTTGTCAAATTCTAAGTGTACATGATGAATACTTTGTTTAAGCTAGAGTTGTAAGAAACGTCAGATAAGATCATTTTAACTCATCATTTTAACTTGAATTTGAGCCGCTAGTGTCTAATAACTTTGATAAAATATTGATGTTTTATTAATCAATGTTTTAAGTACTGTTTAATAAACGAACAGGAGTGTTTTATCAGATATAAAGACACGAGGCGAAGCCGAGTGTTTTTATATCTGATAAAGCATGAACTGCGAGTTTATTGAACGGCTTCAAAAACGAACCACTTGGTAAGTTCATTGGCGTAGTAAGTTTGAAAAATAACCTTGTCTAAGCCGAGAAAATCAAAGCTAAAGTTTATGTAGATCAGGAGGTATATTTATCACATATAAAGACACGATACGGTCATGATTTTCTTTTGTGTTTTCCTCATGAATTATTAATGAGTTTTTGAACAGTATTTACAAACACCTGATTAAACATTAATTTCTTTTGAATTTTCCTTATGAATTATTAATGAATTTGATAACTGTATTTTGAAAATATTGGTGATAAAACTTTTTTTTCAAGGCTGTAGACGTCTTACGCAGTACGGGCGGGAATGTACGATTGGTTATTGATAAATGTGAACCATCTTACGAGGCGATGTCTGGATCTATGAGCAGCGTACAGACCATTGGTATGGAAAACTTTTGTCTTTAGCAACGACAACGACGGCAATAACACCAGCGACAGGGACAGGAACAGGGACAGGGAGAAGGACAGGGAGAAGGACAGGGGGAAGGACAGGGGGAAGGACAGGGAGAAGGACAGAGAGAAGGACAGGGAGAAGGACAGAGAGAAGGACAGGGACAGGGGAGAAGGACAGGGAGAAGGACAGGGACAGGGAGAAGGGCAGGGAGAAGGACAGGGAGAAGGACAGAGAGAAGGGCAGGGAGAAGGACAGGGAGAAGGACAGGGAGAAGGACAGGGAGAAGGACAGGGAGAAGGACAGGGAGAAGGACAGGGAGAAGGACAGGGAGAAGGACAGGGAGAAGGACAGGGAGAAGGACAGGGAGAAGGACAGGGAAAAGGACAGGGAGAAGGACAGGGGGAAGGACAGGGAGAAGGACAGAGAGAAGGACAGGGAGAAGGACAGAGAGAAGGACAGGGACAGGGGAGAAGGACAGGGAGAAGGACAGGGACAGGGAGAAGGGCAGGGAGAAGGACAGGGAGAAGGACAGAGAGAAGGGCAGGGAGAAGGACAGGGAGAAGGACAGGGAGAAGGACAGGGAGAAGGACAGGGAGAAGGACAGGGAGAAGGACAGGGAGAAGGACAGGGAGAAGGACAGGGAGAAGGACAGGGAAAAGGACAGGGAGAAGGACAGGGAGAAGGACAGGGAGAAGGACAGGGAGAAGGACAGGGAGAAGGACAGAGAGAAGGACAGAGAGAAGGACAGGGAGAAGGACAGGGAGAAGGACAGGGACAGGAAGAAGGACAGGGAAAAGGACAGGGAGAAGGACAGGGAGAAGGACAGGGA
This sequence comes from Paragorgia papillata, assembly GCA_035771165.1. Taxonomy (NCBI): domain Eukaryota; kingdom Metazoa; phylum Cnidaria; class Anthozoa; order Scleralcyonacea; family Coralliidae; genus Paragorgia; species Paragorgia papillata. The sequence goes on along the minus strand of JAWNZC010000216.1, from coordinate 857,950 downwards.
GAAGGACAGGGAGAAGGACAGGGAGAAGGACAGGGAGAAGGACAGGGAGAAGGACAGGGAGAAGGGCAGGGAGAAGGGCAGGGAGAAGGACAGGGAGAAGGACAGGGAGAAGGACAGGGAGAAGGACAGGGAGAAGGACAGGGAGAAGGACAGGGAGAAGGACAGGGAGAAGGACAGGGACAGGGAGAAGGACAGGGAGAAGGACAGGGACAGGGAGAAGGACAGGGAAAAGAACAGAGAGAAGGACTGGGAGAAGGACAGGGAAAAGGACAGAGAGAAGGACAGGGAGAAGGATAGGGAGAAGGACAGGGAGAAGGACAAGGACAAGGACAAGGACAGGGACAAGGACAAGAACAAGGCCAGGGACAAGGACAAGGACAAGGACAAGGACAAGGACAAGGACAAGGACATGGACATGGACAAGGACATGGACATGGACATGGACAAGGACAGGGACAGGGACAAGGGCGGGGGCAGGCCCCTGGGGCAGGCGCAGGGACAAGGACAAGACAACACTGAGAACAACGACGACAATAACACCAGCAACAGCAACAAGAACGACACCAACGACAACAACAACGCTTACCAATCTTGGTTGTAGACCCACATGAAAGTTCTGAAGTAATTTGTGTTCATTTTAGATGGTTTAGACAAACCGTTTGAAGTTACTTTATGTAAGCAATCAACTGGATTAGGAATGAGTTTAATAGGAGGAGGACAACACGGTGAGTGAATATACACGGTGAATAGAATATCTAGTTCGGTGAGTTAATGTCTTGTCTAAGGGAGCACGGGTGGCGTGTGCTGTTAGCGCGCTGCCTCTCACCAAAAAGTTAAGCCCGGTTAGACGCGGTACAGTACTTGGATGGGTGACCGCTTGGGAATGACCCCGTTGTCGGGCTTGGAACTCATGTGAGTAGAGTTGTAGTTGATCTCTCCTGTGCTTCGAGGGTTTTTCGCCGGGTTCTCCGGTTTTCCTCCCTCCGTAAAATCAACACTTACATCATGGTAGTCATGTTCAATTGGGGCATTTCGCCCTGTTTGACCACCAGTTGCTACAGGCAATAAAGTTATATATTAAATCTAAATCTAATCTAAATGTTAAGTCTTGTTCAGCTAAGCTACTGCTCATGCGCGTTGTTTGTATTTTAAAGGTCCGATTTGTATAAAGAGTCTTATCCCAGGCGGACCATCAGCTGAGTGTGGAGCCTTGGAAATAGGAGATGTATTATTACAGGTGAACTGAAACTATTTTGAAAATTGCAAATGAAATGTCATGTGACGTGATGGATAGGAGGAATGTCACGTGACGTGAAGGGCTGGCATGGGACGTGACGTGATGCGAGGGAATAGGTTGTGATGAGATGGGATGTGACGTGACGTGACGTGAGGGGATAGGATGAGATGGGATGTGACATGACGTGGGAGGATAGGATGTAATAAGATGGGATATGACGTGACGTGACGTGAGGGGATAGGATGGGATGAGATGAGATGTGACGTGACATGAAGGGAGATGGCATGGGATGTGACGTGACGTGAGGGGATAGGATGGGATGTGATGTGATGTGAGGGATAGGATGGGATGTGACGTGACGTGAGGGGATGAAATGGGATGTTGCGTGACGTGAGGGGATAGGATGTGATGAGATGGGTGTGACGTGACGTCAGGGGATGAAATGGGATGTAACGTGATGCGCGAGGATAATGCGAGACTTGACGTGACGTAAGAGGGTATAGAATGGCGATGGCATGGGATGTGACGTGACGTCAGGGGATAGGATGGGATACGATGGGATGTGATGCGAGGGATAGGATGGGATGTGACGTGCGTCAGGGGATGACATGGGATGTAACGTGATGCGCGAGGATAATGCGGGACTTGACGTGACGTGAGAGGGTAGAATGGGGATGGCATGGGATGTGACGTGACGTGAGGGGATAGGATGTAATTTAATGTATTTTATTTATTGTATTTTTTTTCTAGGTGAATGGAAACAGTTTAGGGAGGCTGACATACAAGGTATTAAGTATTTGCAGTTAATCTCACGTGACTAAGAAGTCTGTCCGTCTGTTTGTTCAATGGCTAATTCTATTGTATTTGCGTTCTTGCAGGAAGCTCTTTCAATCCTACGAAGTTGTCCCCCGGAAGTTCGTCTGCTGGTTCAACGTCCTAAAACCTTATCTATGCAACGCAATAGTTCTTTATAGACATTTATCCGGTGCCACATTAACCCGGTGAGACATTAACCCGGTGGGACAATAATACCCTCCGAAAGGAGGCATAATTAACCAAATATATATGTCAATATTTCATGTTTTATATAATATATAGTAAAGTTTGCGCGCTAAAAAGCATAGTAGCGCGCATGGTCGTGTCCAGGGCCCGCACGTTTCGGGCCTTCAAAAGAATGATCGTCGCTAATCTTGGCCTGCATCTCAGGCGCTCTATAGGTGCGGGGAAGGAGCGTCTTCAACGCAGACTACGTTAATCAGGAGAGGAATGCTTTGGATTAACAAAACGTTTAAGCAATAAAGGCATCGTTTCTATTAATAGAACTTTGCGCAATTATCATTACTAAGTAACAAAACAGTATTTTTTAAATACATAAAATTTTAAACATAGTTTAAGCATGTAACGTTTTACTAAATATTCTGCTGTTCATAAACAATGAGATATGGCCTGAAAACTCGCCAGATGTCTTTGTTTACAAAGTAGGTATAATGGGGGGAAGTAGGTATAATGAGGGGAAAGTAGGGTTGATGGGGGACAATTAGGTATAATGGGGGAAGTAGGTATAATGTGGGGAAGTAGGGTTGATGGGGGACAATTAGGTATAATGGGGGAAGTAGGGGTGATAGGGGACAAGTAGGTATAATAGGGACAAGTAGGTGTGGTGGAGGAAAACTGGGTATGATGGGGGACAAGTAGGTGTGATTGTAGGGATGATAGGGTACGAATAGGGATGATGGGGATAAGTAGGTATGATGGGGAACAAGTAGGTATGGAGGGTAAGTAGGTATGATGGGGGATAAGTAGGTATGGTTAGGGATAAGTAAGTAGGATGGGTACAAGTAGGTATGATGGAGAGTAAGTAGGTATGATGGGGGATAAGTAGGTATGCTTAGGGATAAGTAGGTATGAATGGGTACAAGTAGGTATGATGGAGGGTAAGTAGGTATGATGGGGATAAGTAGGTATGATGGGGGATAAGTAGGTATGATGGGGGATAAGTAGGTATGATGGAAAGTAAGTAGGTATGATGGGGGATAAGTAGGTATGCTTAGGGATAAGTAGGTATGAATGGGTACAAGTAGGTATGATGGAGGGTAAGTAGGTATGATGGGGGATAAGTAGGTATGATGGGGATAAGTAGGTATGATGGGATAAGTAGGTATGATGGAAAGTAAGTAGGTATGATGGGGGATAAGTAGGTATGCTTAGGGATAAGTAGGTATAAATGGGTACAAGTAGGTATGATGGAGGGTGAATAGGTATGATGGGGATAAGTAGGTATGATGGGGGATAAGTAGGTATGGTGGGGATAAGTAGGTATGAGTACGGATAAGTAGGTATGATTGGGAATAAGTAAGTGATGAAGGACAAGTAGGTGTAATATTGGAAAAGTAGGTGTGCAAACGTTAGCTGCAAATAGTACTCGGAGTTTGCAATTGTGCGTGGAGTTGGATTTTTTCCCACGCGAAGTGGCTTACCTGGAGTAAAACAAATTGGTCTGGCACAAGGTATGATCTTTCTCTTCTGGTGTACCCTCCGGGATTTTATATGGAATTCATTTGCATATAGAAGCTGTAAATGTCACAGTATTTTCTCTGTTGAGTCTCCCGGGGGGCTTATTAATTTTAGGCCATAAAGGGAGGAGCTTATTAGAAGGGGGGTTACTAGAAGAAATACATTATAAAAACGATCTTGGCTAACTTTTACTGGTAAAACTGGTAAAAAATAAATAATGCATGCATGCTTGCATTTTGAAGCAATGTTTACGTTAAACATTTGTAATAAAATATAAACAATTTTTTTATCTTGTTTGCCACAAAACTTCTGTCATCAATTTTAGATATAAATAGTAAATGACCTCAGTATTTTTATAGTCTAATGTTATAATTTATTCAAATTGTTTATAATTATTGTGCATATTTAATTATCACATACCAATTGCATTAAATCATAGCTCTAAACATAGTTTTTATTCAAACTTAAAACATTCTTATGATAACATCCAAACTTTGTTCAAATTTACGTTTAAAAAGTTTGAATAAAGCGTAGTTTTTTAGCTCGGTTTTGCGCGTGAATTATCAGCTCTTTTTGAAGCTTGAATTCGCTGTTTTTAAATATAAAAAATTTAGCCAGACATTTGAGTCTTTCTGATAAAATAACTTTACCACTCCATAACTTTCCTGTAAAATAAATTCACTAACGTTTCTGCGTTTTTTTGCGCAAATAATTAACCTTGATTTTTATGCATAAAAAGGGTTTATTTTCGTGCTTTTGTTAATTAAATGCGACGTAGTGAGCTCCGAAAACTTGTTTTTATTGTAGTAGCATTTTTTCCCGTTGAAAAACACGTAAAATATCTCGTATTTGATGTGGTATGCATATAATTCCCGTTATGTATCCTCATACTGCCCGCTAAAAATCACGCGGGACGCGGGAGTGAAATGCGAGACGCGAAGGTCTAGTGCTTCATTCCCAAAGAGAGAATGGTTGACTGAAGCGTTTCTCTTCGTTTAAACGACTTTGATTTCGTATTTTGACAATGGCGAGACAAAGATACAAGTCATTTGTCGTCTCACTTTGTTTCTTAGTAACCTCTGAGTAGATTTGAAGTGCTTTTAGAAGTCTTTGCATCTAATTATGCAGTCCAATGAACAACATTTGTCAACTAGTATTCCGAGCAAGACTCAGAAACAAGGCCACGAGCCGCGTAACGTGAACGAAAATAATGAATTTCAATGGAAACAAGACCTATTACAAGTTATACAAAACAGCAAGAGTACCAGAGATGTATCGTTAACGAAGTAAGACATTATTTTGCTTTGATTTTGAAATGTTTTGACGAGATTTTAAAAGCTAACCACGCTCGACCTGTTTGCAAAGAACTCGGATATCCTGCCTCAATAGCGCTCCGAGAGGTCATTTTTTTTGCTTCGTTTGACAAAAGACAAGTGGTTTGGCTCTAAGGTAACCTGTTGTGTTTGTTTTTGTGTTCTTAATAGGGCTGAGGCGACGAGTATTTGTCGTCAAAAAGGAATGGGCGACAGCAAGATTCACGAGCTCATGAGTAAACTTCAAGGTGGTGGGCCGCTCTCTTTGGAAAGCCTTGAAGAACTTATTCGTGAGTTGCCACAAGCAGGCAGTACACGGGAACACGGCTCCCAGTTGAGTGAGTCGAATTCGTATGGATCAAGTGATGTATTGAATGAAGAAGCTTTGATATCAACCTCTGAAAATAATGGCAATGAAACGACAGATGAAGCTATTTCATTGGCAACTACGAACGGAGGCAGTACACGCGGAACAAACTTTCTTGAATTGGCAAATACAGTGAGTACAGACTCTTATATACTCTATATTGTTTGATATCTTAGTTCTTGTAACGTCATTGTGTTTGCTAATGTTTGTTTTACCGTGGTTTTACCGCCCTCTACACAACGATATTGGCATTTCGAACGTTACGTATTGTGTCAATTTTCATTCTGTTTTCTCGTTCTGATCGAAGTGTATCACAGAATGTTATACAGACTGAAACTAGACGATATATTTAGCAATCTTAATACAGCAACAAGCTTAAGATTGAATATCTTACTCTAGATTAAATAATCCAATCGACCCAGATTTCTCAAAAGAAGCCACTCAAGTTCAAGGTTTTAAAATGTTGATTTGCGACAAGCATTCGATTTCGCACGCTACCTGTTGCATCTTAATATTTCCAATCAACATTCTGGACATAAATACTGAGAGTTTTTGTCGAAAAATATGTCAAAAATTCCCGTTACTCGTCCGAGAAATGCGAATGTTTCTTAGCATAGAAATATTCCAAGCCGATCTTGAAGTGCGAATTAAAAGCATTTATTCCATCGAATCATGTTGCTACATTGCAAAGTAGCAATTAAAGTTCTTCGGACAGATTTCAATTAAATAGCGGCTGGCGCTCGGGTTTTTTCATGAACGATGTGCCGTTAATTTGCAGCTTGATTCGTTCAGGTATTTACAAAGCTTTCGGCAAGTATAAGCTGTTTTGGTCTGTGTCTGTGCTGGGTTATATAATTTCTCTTGGAGATTCCAAAACTTGTTCCATGTTCAAATTAGAACATTTGGAATAGTGTTGTTTGGTTGGTGTTGTGATTCGCGTGCTCTAGCAATAAATCTTCACCAAATAAGGTAGCTTGTTGAGCTCTTAAAGGAGCATGTTGATGTTAATCTGTACAAATCCCTCTGTGCAAATAAACCAGATCATGAATAAATATGGCATTTATTTCCAAATATTCACCGCTAATGTTATGATCCGTCTCCCTCAGGGATACCCAGTTGTAAGCATGGTAAAAGTGTAAGCATGCACTCCTATATTTTAAAATCCCAGAATTTTTCAGTAATAGCTCAGCAGACAAGTGTTGAAATGACAATCAAGATCGATCTTGTCTCCTACCCTTTGCTCAAACATTTAATCTCATATCAGCTCTCGTTTCTTTCTCTTTGTAAATTTATCCCTTGTTATTGTTTTTCAAAATGCTCAAACCAGCGGATGTTGTGATATGTTGACCACAGGGGATTAAAAATAATCAGGCTTTCTGTCACATTCGCTCAAGGCCACACACTGGCGAAATTCTCACTGAGATCTCCATGTTATATAATTAACTTCAGGTGGGCGAGTGATGTTCCAGACTGGAGCCAGACACTTTATACTGTACCTAAGAAAATTGTCCATTGTTCATTGTCCACTCTTTGAAAATTGTCCACTCTTTTTTGTCTTCTCTGCTTGTTTACGAGGCCTATTTGTCTGCCTAAGGAAATTAGAAACTCCGTCTTCTATTCTTTATTTTTGTTCTTTGTTCTTACTTATTGTTATCTAGCTGTTGGGAGTCTGTCTTTCTCCATGGGGTTGCTTTTAAGAGCAAATTTTATAGTTTTGACCTTTCCTTTTTATAAAGCATTGATTGTTTACTTTAGAAATACACGCAAACAATGATTTAATGCAATATGTAATCACAATATGCTAATTCAACAAGAACAAGAACATTTGTTTTGTGGCCATTTTCCCCACTTACGCAGGGGTTTGCCGGTGGCTTCCCACAGCAGTTTCCTGGCACTTCTCTCTCTCTTGTGCATCCTCCCTTTTTAATAGACCACACTCTCTCGTGTCCCTCTCCACAACCTGACTCTGTGTTGTCCTTGGCCTTCCTCTACCTCTCGCACCTTCCATCTTATATGACATGCTTTTATTCACCCAGTCACCATCATCTTTCTGTAATACATGCCCCAGCCATCTCAACCAGTTCCATCTCACAACATCAGTCACCAACTCAATCCCCATTCTTTCTCTCAACTCCACACTTTATCCCACAAAGATACACCACACATCTGTCGTATCATCCTCATCTCTGTTCTCTCCAATCCATACACCATTGCACTCCTCACACATGTCGCATACATATGCAAATGCAACTTGAGATTCTAAGTCGTTTGTATTTTAATAATATTGAAAGCTTTTTATTAATATTGTGTGTGTGTTGCTCAACTAGTGTTGCTATTTCTTTATCTAAGATATCTTTATGCATTGGGTGTTTTCTATTGGTTAATTTAAATTGGATTGTCGTTGAATATAAGATGATATATCTTAGCTGCTAAGTGTTTTATGAATTATTAAGAAATTTCAATTAGAAATTTAGCATATTCAGGTAAGGCTGTGGTGGTTAACCGGAAAAGATCAGTTTTGTTTTGACCGGTTTCTTTCACGGTGGAAAACCAAAAAAAAACACAAAAAAAAACAATTCAAAGTTTTTCAGTTTAACTTATAAAACTGATTTCCTCACAACGGGTGAGTTGGACAACGAAGAGGATAAGCTTAAGCCATCAGAATTTCACATGGTGAAAGAAGAACTGCTGGCACAAGCTGTTTTTCTCTTATCCCATGAAGAAGTGAATGATGCTTCTCCAACTCCAGAACCACCAGTAAAGAAGGTGAAATTGAGCCTTGGAGCATTGACCAGTTTAAAGAAGCCAAAAGCATCCTCATCGGCAGCCCAGTCACCGTGTGATCGTTTGTCCACAGAAATTGAAAGATACATCACATATCCAGTTATCGACAGAGATGAAAATCCATTGAAATGGTGAGAGGCGAAAAATTCAAGTTCATTTTGTTGCCAGTCAGCTTGCTAAAAGATACCTCGCTGTTCAAGCTTCTAGCTCACCATCAGAGCAACTGTTCAGCAAGGCAGGACTTGTAAGCACCCCAGCACGAGCGCGGTTAAATCCTGAAAAGGTTGACATGCTCATTTTTTTGGCTGAGAATTTGTAAACAAAAAGGCACTTGTATTAAGCAGCTAGAATTTTACATTTTGATGTATAAAACTTTAACTAATTGTAAATAATCAATGTTGGTTGCTACAATATATTTATTTATTGCTTCATAAAGTAAACACACATGTTGGTTTGATTTGGGTTTTTTTATTTCACAATAATTTAATTAATGCAGAAGATCATGCAGTTATCGGTTTTGTTTTTCCCCCCCCCAAAAAAAACAGATTTATTAAATGCTTTGAATTATTTACTTTCTTCTTGGCTTCTCTGAAGGTGAATGAAGTTATTTTGCATTGACCAGAATTAAAACACTCTTCACATGGAAAGCAGTCAAGATTATTGTTATCTTAGAACTATTTACTAATATTTAAAAGTAAAAATACTTTAGGCTCTAAAACATTTAACTGCTAAAAACTGTGTTTTAGATAGGGCAAAGTGAAAAGATGGTAAACTGCTGAGATATTTAGCAACGAAATACTGATGTTTTGAGCAGAGCTCTTCATCAGAGTAAAATGTCGACATTTTATACAGAGTAAAATAAATTATAAAGGCTGGTGTATGTAAACAGAAATAGGTTAATCACTTGTTAACTCATTGCTGTCTAGGATGTCTGAGGGTTCTCTCTTTGATGAGTAAAATCATCTGGTGTTAGACAGAGTAAAACAATAAAGGAACCATTTTTGACCAGCTCAGGCAGGAATAGGTTAATCACTTGTTAACTCATTGCTGCCTAGGATGTCTGAGGGTTCTCTCTTTGATGAGTAAAATCATCTGGTGTTAGACAGAGTAAAGCAATAAAGGAACCATTTTTGACCAGCTCAGGCAGGAATGGGTTAATCACTTGTTAACTCATTGCTGCCTAGGATGTCTGAGGGTTCTCTCTTTGATGAGTAAAATCATCTGGTGTTAGACAGAGTAAAACAATAAAGGGACTGTTTTAGTCTGGTTCACTTAGGAATGGGTTAAAATCCAATCCAATATGGTTAGACTTAGTCTGCATCAAGATGGTTAGTTCAAGAATACTAGAATAATGAAAGAATTTAACCAACCAATTAACCAACCAATCAATCAACCAACCATCCAACCAATCAACCAACAACCAACTAACTAACCAATCAATCAACCAGCCAACCAACCAACTAACCAATCAATCAATCGACCAGCCAACCAACCATCCATCCATCCATCCAACCAACCAACCAACCAACCAACCAACCAACCAACCAACCAACCAACCAACCAACCAACCAACCAACCAACCAACCAACCAACCAACCAACCAACCAACTATCCAACCAACCAACCAACCAACCAACCAACCAACCAACCAACCAACCAACCAACCAACCAACCAACCAACCAACCAACCAACCAACCAACCAACCAACCAACCAACCATCCATCCATCCATCCATCCATCCATCCATCCAACCAACCAACCAACTATCCAACCAACCAACTATCCAACCAACCCACCAACCAACCAACCAACTATCCAACCAACCAACTATCCAACCATCCAACCAACCAACTCACAAACCAACCAACCAACTATCCAACCAACCAATCAACCAACCAACCAAACAACCATCCAACCAACCGACGAACGAACCAACCCACCCACTAACTAACCAACCAACCCATTAACTAACTAACCAACCAACCAACCAACCAACCAACCAACCAACCAACCAACCAACCAACCAACCAACCAACCAACCAACTAACCAACAAACCAACCAACCAAGACGACTAGCTCACCTAAGGCCATGAGATCATGTTACTCACGCAACCTTTCTTTTCGTGGATAGCGCCGTCTTTTTGCGTCATAGAGCATCTATGAGACAGGCTAAGAATCTTCTAGGCTCATTTAGTCATTTACATTATTCAGGGATTTTCCCCAACTTTCGCTTTTGCCTTCTTTCCGCAAGTTCAGCACATTCTTTGCGTATTTTAATAATGAGGTAATTTTACAACACTAACCCTGTCAGTCATGCACGGCTTTCACAGACGTACATGTTGTTTCAGAACAAATGCGCATAAAAGGGTTAATTCCATTGACAAACTTTATGTTTTATTAAAGGTTCAACAATTTAGCTTTTACTACTGTTCCTCAGTTTTTCCTTTGCCGTTTTCAAATGCGTTATGGTTGTCCTTGACGTAGTTGAACTAGCATGCGTGGCAGATGTTTCGTTTTCAGGGAGAACGTGCGCGAAGAAGCGCTCTATGCACTAAAGGGTGAACTTGCTATTGTTTATTGCTTTGCGTTACCATGGCAAACGTTTCCCGATTCCCGCATATTTTGTCTTTTGGCGCCGCTAACACGTAGAACGTTTTAAAGCATTTAATATCCAAGTATTGGTTTATCGCTTAAAAATTAAGCTATATAATTTGCTGTGTTGTTTTCTATTGACTGGTTAGGAATGCTAGGGTACTTCGGATCGTTAGAAGGGACAGATTTCATGCTTTGTAGCGTAAACTTCCTCCCAACGATCCCAAGAACACCAGCTGCTCTTTACCACTCTTCAACTCTTTTCGGAAATGATTAGTTGAACAGGTCATGAACAGTAACTTTTAAGCTACGTTCACACAACCTTTAAGCCAGAGTAGCGTTAAACTATGTCTGATCAATTAAGTATTGTGAAATGTGAAGTCTAATAATAAATAGCCTAAGTTTCGTTTTCGCACTGGGATTTCCCCTCTGGGATTTCCCCTCCCCCGCTCACGAGGTATAAGTTGATTTGTGAATGTAATCGTGAAGGAGTGTTGTTCTTTGATTTATATGCGCTGTATATCTGTTGTAAAACGTCTACAACTCTTTTTGGAAATGATCAATTAAGTCTTGTGAAATTTGAAGTCTAATAACCTAACTTTCGTTTTCGCACTGGGATTTCCCCTGCCCTGCCCACAAGAGGTATAAAAGCCGTTGGTTGTACGTTGGTTGGCCTTTCGGTTGATTTGTAATCGTGAAGGAGTGTTCTTCTTTGATTTACCTGCGCTGTATATTTGCTGTAAAGCGTCTACATACATACAAGCAATGTTTATGTGGTGCTGTTTCGCGAAGATTTTATTCTACATGGCTTTGATAGTTTATCATATAGCTGATGTGTATTTCGACTGGTGGGGATACCAAAAGTTATATGACGAGGAAGCATTCGCTGGCATCCCAAAGAACAGTGAAACGGCAAACGTTTTCTTCTTCGCCAGTTGTATAACAGGCACGATCCTAAGTTTTGGAATGCTCGTAGCTTACCTCTACTACATTAAGTATCATTTTCTTTGTATGTGCACGTCAGATACATGTGATAAGAAGTGCAACCGTCGATTCATCGCGTGGGAGCTCGGCATCTCAGTCTGTGAGCTGCTTTTCAAAGATGATATCCAAAGTGTCTTGCTTTTCTTGATTTACGAATCAGATCCTCCCGTACAGTGTGTTACTACGTTGACAAAAGGGTTTGTTATTTGCAGTGTTATCGCTCATTTGAAGTTACTTCTGTGTTTCTTTACCAAGCTTTGTGGATTGGGAGCGGGCGAGGAATGCGATTCAGGAATCAAGTGTGTGTTTTGTTTTCTTGGTTGCGTTGGGTCGTTGATTTTTCTGGTTTTTACATCCTTGTATTTCGCCGAAATACAAGCTGTGCCCAGCTGTGGAACTCTTCGTCCTTAACCATCAAAGAACGTGTGTATTTAATACACAGACTGTTGTAACTTCACGAGAATATTACTTGATATGATGCAACTTTATAATGATATAACTTGATATTGTATGTTCGTTTAGACTATATACTACTTTGAACTTGGAGTTTGTAAGTGTTTTGTTAGTTCTTGCTCTACAAGCTGTCGTTAGTTAGTATAGTACTGTCAGCTTGGAGTTTGTAATGTTTTGTTAGTTCTTGCTCTACAAGCTGTCGTTAGTTAGTATAGGACTTTCAGCATGGAGTTTGTAATGTTTTCTTAGTTCTTGCTCTACAAGCTGTCATTAGTTAGTATAGTACTTTCAGTTTGGAGTTTGTAATGTTTTGTTAGTTCTTGCTCTACAAGCTGTCGTTAGTTAGTATAGGACTTTCAGCATGGAGTTTGTAATGTTTTCTTAGTTCTTGCTCTACAAGCTGTCATTAGTTAGTATAGTACTTTCAGCTTGGAGTTTGTAATGTTTTGTTAGTTCTTGCTCTACAAGCTTTAGTTATAGATGTTAAAATTAAGAAACAATCTCTGTATATTAATATATATTATTCTCTTACACTATATTATAGCATTATATAGTTACACACGTGTGTGCATGTATAATTATTAATATATGCTTAATTCTGTTTTGAGCTTGACAAATTGGAAGTGATTTAACAATCGTAGTGTTTCTGCGTTTACTTTTGTATTACATTTATTAAATAGTGCAATATAATCCATTTCAGATCACTCTTTGTGTTTTAACGCTTTGGCTCCTAAACCGACGCGTGTACATTTGGACTCACCTTTAGTATTTCACTCTGGCTTAACGCCAGACGATTTTACTCGTCAAGGGAAGACCCCTGGTAGTCAAGGGGGCTAACACTTTGAAGCCTGACGACGAGTCTTTAGTATTTTATTCTGGCGCCAGACGATTTTATTCAGCACAGGGAGAGGTCCAGGCCTCAAGTGTTAAAACCTATCTCTTTAACACTTTGAATCCTGACGACGAGTCTCTAGTATTTTATTCTGGCTAACACCAGACGATTTTATTCAGCACAGGGAGAGAGGTTCAGGCCTCAAAGTGTTAAAACCTATCTCTTTAACACTTTGAAGCCTGACGACGAGTCTCTAGTATTTTATTCTGGCTAACACCAGACGATTTTTTTTTCAGCACAGGGAGAGGTTCAGCCCTCAAAGTGTTAAAACCTATCTCTTTAACACTTTGAAGCCTGAAGACGAGTCTTTAGTATTTTTTTCTGGCTAACACCAGAGGATTTTATTCAGCACAGGGAGAGGTCCAGGCCTCAAAGTGTTAAAACCTATCTCTTTAACACTTTGAAGCCTGCCGACGAGTCTTTAGTATTTTATTCTGGCTAACACCAGACGATTTTATTCAGCACAGGGAGAGAGGTCCAGGCCTCAAAGTGTTACAACCTATCTCTTTAACACTTTGAAGCTTGACGACGAGTCTTTTAGTATTTTATTTGGAGAGGTCCAGGCCTCAAAGTGTTTAATATTAAGTATTCATATTTGCCGAATATAATATTCTGTGAATGTTTCCAGACCCGAAGTGGCACCGGTTACTTGATATGTTAATTTTTGGACGGGGACCAAGTGGTTTCTGATACGACTGCTACTGCTAGACTCAATTCTCTTTTCATCTGGAAAGCCTTCCTACTTTGCCTGCAATAGTTTTGGTTGAGGAGAGTTTTTTGTTTGTTTTTAAAAACTGGCTAATTGCGTCACCTTGTCGGATCAGGTTTAATATGCTGGGGCCCTGAGGGGTTTAGTGATGATTCTAGGAACTGCAATACTTGGAAATTTTGGGAAATACTTGGAAGATGGTTCTCCCTTTGGCGAATAAAATCATCTGGTGTTAGACAGAGTATAAGTATTTCTCTAAAATCTCAACAGTTTACCATCTTTATAGGATTGCCTATACACAGCACTCTACTTTTATATTACTCCATGATTTACTCTGATGAAGAACTTTGGTTTGAAACGTCAGTATTTCATTCTTTAAAATCTCAGCAGTTTACCATCTTTAAGATTGCCTACACAGCACTCTACTTTTATATTACTCTCTACTCTGACGAAGAACTTTCGTTTGAAACGTCAGTATTTAATTCTCTAAAATCTCAGCAGTTTACCATCTTTAAGATTTTGTATACATCGTAACACACTGCTTACACAGCACTCTACTTTTATATTACTCCATGATTTACTCTGATGAAGAACTTTGGCTTGAAACGTCAGTATTTCATTCTCTAAAATCTCAGCAGTTTACCATCTTTAAGATCTTCTATACATCGTAACACACTGCCTACACAACACTCTACTTTTATATTACTCCATGATTTACTCTGATGAAGAACTTTGGCTTGAAACGTCAGTATTTCATTCTTTAAAATCTCAGCAGTTTACCATCTTTAAGATTTTCTATACATCGTAACACACTGCCTACACAGCACTCTACTTTTATATTACTCCATGATTTACTCTGATGAAGGACTTTGGCTTAAAACGTCAGTATTTCATTCTCTAAAATCTCAGCAGGTTACCATTTTCAAGATTTTCTATACACCGTAACACACTGCCTACACAGCACTTTACTTTTATATTACTCCATGATTTACTCTGGTGAAGAACTTTGGTTTAAAACGTCAATATTTCATTCTCTAAAATCTCAGCAGTTTGTTATATTTTGAAGGCCGTATGTTAGATAACCTTTTTGGTTAATACGTCTTTTCCGTCGTGAAATAAAGTTTTATTTTATTCTATTCTATTCTACCGTGCAGTCTTCAACTCTTTTCGGAAATGATCAATTGAATATTGTGAAATTTGATAGATAACCTAACTTTCGTTTTCGCACTGGGATTTCCCCTCCCCCGCCACAAGAGGTATAAAAGCCGTTGGTTGTACGTTGGTTGGCCTTTCGGTTGATTTGTAATCGTGAAGGAGTGTTCTTCTTTGATTTACCTGCGCTGTATATTTGCTGTAAAGCGTCTACACACATACAAGCAATGTTTATGTTGTGTTGTTTCGCGAAGATTTTATTCTACATGGCTTTGATAGTTTATCATATGGCTGATGTGTATTTCGACTGGCGTGGATACCAAAAGTTATATGACGAGGAAGCATTCGCTGGCATCCCAAAGAACAGTAAAACGGCAAACGGTTTCTTCTTCGCCAGTTGTATCACAGGCACGATCCTAAGTTTTGGAATGTTCGTAGCTTACGGGTACTACATTAAGTATCATTTTCTTTGTATGTGCACGTCACATACATGTGATAAGAAGTGCAACCGTCGATTCATCGCGTGGGAGCTCGGCATCTCAGTCTGTGAGCTGCTTTTCAAAGATGATATCCAAAGTGTCTTGCTTTTCTTGATTTACGAATCAGATCCTCCCGTACAGTGTGTTACTACGTTGACAAAAGGGTTCGTTATTTGCAGTATTATCGCTCATTTGAAGTTATTTGTGTGTTTCTTTACCAAGCTTTGTGGATTGGGAGCCGGCGAGGAATGCGATTCAGGAATCAAGTGTGTGTTGTGTCTTTTTGGTTGCGTTGGGTCGTTGCTCTTTCTGGTTTTTACATCCTTGTATTTCGCCGAAATACAAGCTGTGCCCAGCTGTGGAACTCTTCGTCCTTAACCATCAAAGAACGTGTGTGTTTAATACACAGACTATTATAACTTCACGAGAATATTACTTGATATGATACAACTTTATAATGATATAACTTGATATTGTATGTTCGTATAGACTATATACTACTTTGAACTTGGAGTTTGTAAGTGTTTTGTTAGTTCTTGCTCTACAAGCTGTCGTTAGTTAGTATAGTACTGTCAGCTTGGAGTTTGTAAAGTTTTGTTAGTTCTTGCTCTACAAGCTGTCGTTAGTTAGTATAGTACTTTCAGCTTGGAGTTTGTAAAGTTTTGTTAGTTCTTGCTCTACAAGCTGTCGTTCGTTAGTATAGTACTTTCAGCTTGGAGTTTGTAAAGTTTTGTTAGTTCTTGCTCTACAAGCTGTCGTTCGTTAGTATAGTACTTTGAGCTTGGAGTTTGTAAAGTTTTGTTAGTTCTTGCTCCACAAGCTGTCGTTAGTTAGTATAGTACTTTCAGCTTACAGTGTGTAAAGTTGTGTTAGTTCTTGCTCTACAAGCTGTCGTTAGTTAGTATAGTACTTTCAGCTTGGAGTTTGTAATGTTTTGTTAGTATACTTGCTCTACAAGCTGTCGTTAGTTAGTATAGTACTTTCAGCTTGGGGTTTGTAATGTTTTGTTAGTTCTTGCTCTACGAGCTTTAGTTATAGATGTTAAAATTAAGAAATAATCTCTGTATATTATATATATTATTCTCTTACACTATATTATAGCATTATATAGTTACACACGTGTATGCATGTATAATTATTAATATATGCTTAATTCTGTTTTGAGCGTGACAAATTGGAACTGATTTAACAATCGTAGTGTTTCTGCGTTTACTTTTGTATTACATTTATTAAATAGTGCAATATAATCCATTTCAGATCACTCTTTGTGTTTTAACGCTTTGGCTCCTAAACCGACGCGTGTACATGTAGACTCACCTTTAGTATTTCACTCTGGGTTAACGCCAGACGATTTTACTCGTCAAGGGAAGACCCCTGGTAGTCAAGGGGGCTAACACTTTGAAGCCTGACGACGAGTCTTTAGTATTTTATTCTGGCTAACGCCAGACGATTTTATTCAACACAGGGAGAGGTCCAGGCCTCAAAGTGTTACAACCTATCTCTTTAACACTTTGAAGCTTGACGACGAGTCTTTTAGTATTTTATCTGGAGAGGTCCAGGCCTCAAAGTGTTTAATATTAAGTATTCATATTTGCCGAATATAATATTCTGTGAATGTTTACAGACCCGAAGTGGCACCGGTTACGTGATATGTTAATTTTTGGACGGGGATCAAGTGGTTTCTGATACGACTGCTACTGCTAGACTCAATTCTCTTTTCATCTGGAAAGCCTTCCTACTTTGCCTGCAATAGTTTTGGTTGAGGAGAGTTTTTTGTTTGTTTTTAAAAACTGGCTAATTGCGTCGCCTTGTCGGATCAGGTTTAATATGCTGGGGCCCTGAGGGGTTTAGTGATGATTCTAGGAACTGCAATACTTGGAAATCTTGGGAAATACTTGGAAGATGGTTCTCCCTTTGGCGAATAAAATCATCTGGTGTTAGACAGAGTATAAGTATTTCTCTAAAATCTCAACAGTTTACCATCTTTATAGGATTGCCTATACACAGCACTCTACTTTTATATTACTCCATGATTTACTCTGATGAAGAACTTTCGTTTGAAACGTCAGTATTTCATTCTCTAAAATCTCAGCAGTTCACCATCTTTAAGATTTTCTATACATCGTAACACACTGCCTACACAACACTCTACTTTTATATTACTCGATGATTTACTCTGATGAAGGACTTTGGCTTGAAACGTCAGTATTTCCTTCTCTAAAATCTCAGCAGTTCACCATCTTTAACTAGATTTTCTATACATCGTAACACACTGCCTACACAACACTCTACTTTTATATTACTCCATGATTTACTCTGATGAAGGACTTTGGCTTGAAACGTCAGTATTTCATTCTCTAAAATCTCAGCAGTTCACCATCTTTAAGATTTTCTATACATCGTAACACACTGCCTACACAACACTCTACTTTTATATTACTCCATGATTTACTCTGATGAAGGACTTTGGCTTGAAACGTCAGTATTTCATTCTCTAAAATCTCAGCAGTTTACCATCTTTAAGATTTTCTATACATCGTAACACACTGCCTACACAACACTCTACTTTTATATTACTCCATGATTTACTCTGATGAAGAACTTTGGCTTGAAACGTCAGTATTTCATTCTCTAAAATCTCAGCAGTTGACCATCTTTAAGATTTTCTATACATCGTAACACACTGCCTACACAGCACTCTACTTTTATATTACTCCATGATTTACTCTGATGAAGAACTTTGGTTTGAAACGTCAGTATTTCATTCTCTAAAATCTCAACAGTTCACCATCTTTAAGATTTTCTATACATCGTAACACACTGCCTACACAACACTCTACTTTTATATTACTCCATGATTTACTCTGATGAAGGACTTTGGCTTAAAACGTCAATATTTCATTCTCTAAAATCTCAGCAGTTTGTTATATTTTGAAGGCCGTATGTTAGATAACCTTTTTGGTTAATACGCCTTTTCCGTCGTGAAATAAAGTTTTATTTTATTCTATTCTATTCTACCGTGCAGTCTTCTACTCTTTTCGGAAATGATCAATTGAGTATTGTGAAATTTGATAGATAACCTAACTTTCGTTTTCGCACTGGGATTTCCCCTCCCCCGCCCACAAGAGGTATAAAAGCCGTTGGTTGTACGTTGGTTGGCCTTTCGGTTGATTTGTAATCGCGAAGGAGTGTTCTTCTTTGATTTACCTGCGCTGTATATTTGCTGTAAAACGTCTACATACATACAAGCAATGTTTATGTGGTGTTGTTTTGCGAAGATTTTATTCTACGTGGCTTTGATAGTTTATCATATAGCTGATGCGTATTTCGACTGGCGTGGATACCAAAAGTTATATGACGAGGAAGCATTCGCTGGCATCCCAAAGAACAGTAAAACGGCAAACGGTTTCTTCTTCGCCAGTTGTATAACAGGCACGATCCTAAGTTTTGGAATGCTCGTAGCTTACGGGTACTACATTAAGTATCATTTTCTTTGTATGTGCACGTCAGATACATGTGATAAGAAGTGCAACCGTCGATTCATCGCGTGGGAGCTCGGCATCTCAGTCTGTGAGCTGCTTTTCAAAGATGATATCCAAAGTGTCTTGCTTTTCTTGATTTACGAATCAGATCCTCCCGTACAGTGTGTTACTACGTTGACAAAAGGGTTCGTTATTTGCAGTATTATCGCTCATTTGAAGTTATTTGTGTGTTTCTTTACCAAGCTTTGTGGATTGGGAGCGGGCGAGGAATGCGATTCAGGAATCAAGTGTGTGTTTTGTTCTCTTGGTTGCGTTGGGTCGTTGCTTTTTCTGGTTTTTACATCCTTGTATTTTGCCGAAATACAAGCTGTGCCCAGCTGTGGAACTCTTCGTCCTTAACCATCAAAGAACGTGTGTATTTAATACACAGACTGTTGTAACTTCACGAGGATATTACTTGATATGATGCAACTTTATAATGATATAACTTGATATTGTATGTTCGTATAGACTATATACTACTTTGAACTTGGAGTTTGTAAGTGTTTTGTTAGTTCTTGCTCTACAAGCTGTCGTTAGTTAGTATAGTACTGTCAGCTTGGAGTTTGTAATGTTTTGTTAGTTCTTGCTCTACAAGCTGTCGTTAGTTAGTATAGTACTTTCAGCTTGGAGTTTGTAAGTGTTTTGTTAGTTCTTGCTCTACAAGCTGTCGTTAGTTAGTATAGTACTTTGAGCTTGGAGTTTGTAAAGTTTTGTTAGTTCTTGCTCTACAAGCTGTCGTTAGTTAGTATAGTACTTTCAGCTTGGAGTTTGTAAAGTTTTGTTAGTTCTTGCTCTACAAGCTGTCGTTAGTTAGTATAGTACTTTCAGCTTAGAGTGTGTAAAGTTGTGTTAGTTCTTGCTCTACAAGCTGTCGTTAGTTAGTATAGTACTTTCAGCTTAGAGCTTGTAAAGTTTTGTTAGTTCTTGCTCTACAAGCTGTCGTTAGTTAGTATAGTACTTTCAGCTTGGAGTTTGTAGTGTTTTGTTAGTTCTTGCTCTACAAGCTGTCGTTAGTTAGTATAGTACTTTCAGCTTGGGGTTTGTAATGTTTTGTTAGTTCTTGCTCTACAAGCTTTAGTTATAGATGTTAAAATTAAGAAACAATCTCTGTATATTAATATATATTATTCTCTTACACTACATTATAGCATTATATAGTTACACACGTGTATGCATGTATAATTATTAATATATGCTTAATTCTGTTTTGAGCTTGACAAATTGGAACTGATTTAATAATCGTAGTGTTTCTGCGTTTACTTTTGTATTACATTTATTAAATAGGGCAATATAATCCATTTCAGATCACTCTTTGTGTTTTAACCCTTTGGCTCCTAAACCGACGCGTGTTCATTTGGACTCACCTTTAGTATTTCACTCTGGCTTAACGCCAGACGATTTTACTCGTCAAGGGAAGACCCCTGGTAGTCAAGGGGGCTAACACTTTGAAGCCTGACGACGAGTCTTTAGTATTTTATTCTGGCTAACGCCAGACGATTTTATTCAGCACAGGGAGAGGTCCAGGCCTTAAAGTGCTACAACCTATCTCTTTAACACTTTGAAGCTTGACGACGAGTCTTTTAGTATTTTATCTGGAGAGGTCCAGGCCTCAAAGTGTTACAACCTATCTCTTTAACACTTTGAAGCTTGACGACGATTCTTTTAGTATTTTATCTGGAGAGGTCCAGGCCTCAAAGTGTTTAATATTAAGTATTCATATTTGCCGAATATAATATTCTGTGAATGTTTCCAGACCCGAAGTGGCACCGGTTACGTGATATGTTAATTTTTGGACGGGGATCAAATGGTTTCTGATGCGACTGCTACTGCTATAGACTCAATTCTCTTTGCATCTGGCCTTCCTACTTTGCCTGCAATAGTTTTGGTTCAGGAGAGTTTTTTGTTTGTTTTTAAAAACTGGCTAATTGCGTCACCTTGTCGGATCAGGTTTAATATGCTGGGGCCCTGAGGGGTTTAGTGATGATTCTAGGAACTGCAATACTTGGAAATTTTGGGAAATACTTGGAAGAGGGTTCTCCCTTTGGCGAATAAAATCATCTGGTGTTAGACATAGTATAAGTATTTCTCTAAAATCTCAACAGTTTACCATCTTTAAGATTGCCTACACAGCACTCTACTTTTATATTACTCTCTACTCTGACGAAGAACTTTCGTTTGAAACGTCAGTATTTCATTCTTTAAAATCTCAGCAGTTTACCATCTTTAAGATCTTCTATACATCGTAACACACTGCCTACACAGCACTCTACTTTTATATTACTCCATGATTTACTCTGACGAAGAACTTTCGTTTGAAACGTCAGTATTTCATTCTTTAAAATCTCTGCAGTTTACCATCTTTAAGATTTTCTATACATCGTAACACACTGCCTACACAACACTCTACTTTTATATTACTCCATGATTTACTCTGACGAAGAACTTTCGTTTGAAACGTCAGTATTTAATTCTCTAAAATCTCAGCAGTTCACCATCTTTAAGATTTTCTATACATCGTAACACACTGCCTACACAGCACTCTACTTTTATATTACTCCATGATTTACTCTGATGAAGAACTTTGGCTTGAAACGTCAGTATTTCATTGTCTAAAATCTTAGCAGTTCACCATCTTTAAGATTTTCTATACATCGTAACACACTGCCTACACAGCACTCTACTTTTATATTACTCCATGATTTACTCTGATGAAGAACTTTGGCTTGAAACGTCAGTATTTAATTCTCTAAAATCTCAGCAGTTTACCATCTTTAAGATTTTCTATACATCGTAACACACTGCCTACACAGCACTCTACTTTTATATTACTCCATGATTTACTCTGACGAAGAACTTTCGTTTGAAACGTCAGTATTTCATTCTCTAAAATCTCAGCAGTTCACCATCTTTAAGATTTTCTATACATCGTAACACACTGCCTACACAGCACTCTAGTTTTATATTACTCCATGATTTACTCTGACGAAGAACTTTGGCTTGAAACGTCAGTATTTCATTGTCTAAAATCTCAGCAGTTCACGATCTTTAAGATTTTCTATACATCGTAACACACTGCCTACACAACACTCCACTTTTATATTACTCCATGATTTACTCTGATGAAGAACTTTGCCTTGAAACGTCAGTATTTCATTCTCTAAACCAGCCTACACAGCATTGAGTATGATAGGTAACCTTCTTTGGTATTACACAATATTAAGAAAGGACTGGGAATGAATAATGGTGTCAATTCACCAACGGTATGTAGGAAGCAAAAATGGAGAAATATTCCGCAATCCATTGTTTTTATATGCATACCTGTACACTTGGATATGTCATCGCGTTAGCACTTTGAAGCCTGACGACGAGTCTTTATGGTTTATTCTGGCAACGCCAGGCGATTTTTTTCAGCACTGGGAGAGGTCCAGGCCTCAAAGTGTTAAAACCGAGCGCTCAAGTTGAAATATTTAGCCATAGTAAACTTTGAGAGCTTATTGCGCATGATGGAAGATGTTTAATGTTTACACCAGTAATCGCTTCAGACATGTTCCTTCTTCATTAATGCGAGAAATGCCAGCAAACTTAAGTAATTTTGGTAGACACACCTTTCTTTCTTCTCAGTGCGCAAAACTAAGGATTAGTTTGCCTAAAACCATTCTGCTTGCTGCATGATCTTGTAACATGTTGTCAATAAATATTAGCATCCTTTACGCAGTTATTCAAGATTGCTCTGGGATATTTACCTTGCGCTTCAGTGTAACAACTAATACATTACTACAATCAATTACTACCTTGCACTTAGAGTTTGTTTGTGAATTATTTTATTAATGTAGTGAAGTTATTGTTAGTGACACTTGACGTCAGATTGGGGGGCTATCATGTGAAGGGCTAGCTCGACTAGCTGGGCTTGCTTGCTTGCTGTGCTAATTGCGTAATTTATCAGTCCTGGTAAGACACGAAGTCTCATTGTTTTAAATATGAACTGTACATGAACAAGCAAAACTTGTGAATTGTTAATATGTCGAAAAAAGCTGATAAAAACAAATTTTGTCGCATGTACGAAGCTTTTAATGCCAGCCAGGGTAAGCGAGCTAGCCCGGTCAATCGTGTTTACATGGGGGAAAACCAGCCCAGGTAACCGAGATCTCGGTCTCACAAGCGAGATCTCGGCTAGGCGGGCTGGCTCGGCTCTCATATAAACACAAAATGAAAATTAACAAGAAATAATAGCATCAGCGAGATCTTGGTAAAGCAGGCTAGCTCGGGTACCCAGTGACACTTGACATCAGTTGTCAGGTTGGGGGCTAACTTTGTTATTGCGCTGTATCGTATTACACATAACAAGCCCATAGTATTACAAAACAGAGACATATATACTCGTATATATAACATATATAGCTATATATTGGACAACGTGGGAAGTTGTTTCAAGAGAGTTAACGTTTTTTGATTCCTCAACTCTCTTCAAGTTTTTGAAAGTTGCAGTTTCGCTGAGTGGCGTTTAGTTCCGCTTTCGAACTCCGTCTCTAATATATATCAGTCTGATCTCGTGGTGTTCCTTGTCTGGAGTTCTATACAGTGTAATACCAGAACATCGTAAAGCAATGGTGCCTCGTTGCTGCTTTCTAAAGATTGTGTTGTATTTTGGTTTAATTGTGTATCATGTAACTGATATGTATTTCGACTGGCGAGTCTACCACGAGTATTTGACCTCACAGACTTTTTCTCTTATTCCCAAGGACACTAAAACTTCTGGTATTCTCTTCTTGATCAGTTGTATTACTGGAACCTTGCTTAGTTTAGTCCTGATACTCGTATATTGTTACTACATCAAGTATTACTTAGCGTCTTCACGAGGATGGATAAGTGATTGTAATCCTCGTGTGGTCTTAATGGAGTCAATTCTCTCTTTCATGGAGTTAGTTTGTAAAGATGGCGTTCAAAGTACCCTGTGTTTAATCGCCTATTATAACTTCAACCCTCACACAGACTGTATTGATGTATCAACTAAAGCGTTTGTAGTGTGCAGTATAATTGCAAACTCCAAGCTTTTGGTGTGTTTTGCGACGAAACTTTGTGGAATTGGAGCAGGAGAAGAAGTTGGATCTCTGATCAAGTGTTTTTTATGTTTTCTTGGCTGTGTTAGCTCGTTGGTCTTTTTGTTTTTTACCTCACTGTACTTTACGAAAATTCACAGAGCGTCAACCTGTGGAACACTTTAGGAATGCTACTGTGAAACTATTAATGGAATTTCTATCGACGCATGTTGCGTGAGACTCATGCACGCTTATGAGAGTTTTGCGCACGCTCATGAGATTCTCACGCACGCTTATGAGATTCTTACGCACGCTCGTGAGAGTCTTGCGCACGGTTATGAGATTCTCACGCAGGCTCATGAGAGTCTCACGCAGGCTCATGAAATTCTCACGCACGCTCATGAGATTCTTACGCAGACTCATGAGATTCTCACGCAGGCTCATGAGATTCTTACGCACGCTCATGAGAGTCTTACGCACGCTCGTGAGAGTCTTACGCACGCTCGTGAGAATCTCACGCACGCTCGCGAGTCTAACACACGCTCATGAGAATCTTACGCACGCTCTTTAAAATCTCACCTACGCTCATGAGAATCTTTTAGATGTTTAGATTGTTATTTACAAACTAAGACATAATCAGCTATACTTCATGTATTTGTTCTTTTAATGACCCTGGACTTCTATGGAATGTCTTGTATTGATTCAGCGATATTTGATACGTTCTTTGTCGCATGGCTTGCCAGGCTTGACCCATTTCCGTGTTCACTTCCTTCCTCATTTACTTTCGTTTTGATCACAGCATTCGTGGACAATCAGCCCGACCATGTATATGTGTTTTTGTTGGTTGAAGATTGTGTACTACATTATTCTGATTGGTTACCAATTGTCTGATATCGGTGTCGACATTGATCAGCTCATTGTACTAACAACAAAAGGAACTTTCTCCGAAATCCATGTCGCCAACAGTTCATTGCCATATTGGATATATCACGGGCTATTGTGGCCTTCTTGTATTACTGGTGTTTTCTTTAGCGTCGCAATGTTTGTGCTATACGGGTACTATATTCGTCATCACTTCAAGTGCATTGAATATATAATAGATTGCAAGTATATGCCTGTGAAATACCACGAAGAAGATGATGGTGATGATGAACGCGAAGCCATGGTTTCTGTCCTCGTAGATACTCGATGCAAGAAACACAAATGCAGTCGTCGTGTTGTAAAAGCGGAGTTGGTCCTCTCGTTGCTTGAGTTGTACTTAAAAGATGATTTGCAAAGCATTTTGTTGTTTCTTGCCGTCTGCTTCAAACATGACATGACTTCCCGACCAGATTGGCAGTCTATCGCGTTCTCTGTCTACAGTATTATCGCTCATTCCAAACTGTTTGTGTGCTTTTTAACTAAGATTCTTGGATGGGGACATGGCGAGACTGCACCTAAATGCGAAGATTGGAAGTTTACTGTTTGTATGCTAGGCTGTTTTGGTTCGGTTGTGTTTCAGATTTTTAACATTTTGTATTTAGTGCAAGCTATGACTGTCTGAACAAGAGTGACGTCATCGTATCGTTTCCAGTCCTGTATCGGTCGTTGAACTGTTACTCGAAAGTTAGCCATAGTGAAGTTAATAAACTGTAAATCATACACGTTTGTTTCTGGAGCTATTCCATCTGAACCGTGAATACTTTCTTAGTTTCTTTCTTGTCTTAACAGTATATTTTACCGACGTCATACTTAAATATTCAGAAAATGTTTCTAAGTCCTAGACAAGGATCAAACCTTCAACCTTCTAATGACCAGTTAGACGCTCTAACCATTGAGCTACTGAGGCTCAGATGAAGAGCTAAGGTTGTAAATTCAGTCATATGTGTAAATTCATAGAATATGTACTTCCTATAAGTGGTATATGAGTTGTGTTATAAAATGATGAGTTGTACGTATACATGTAGTGCATGTGGTAGGTTTGTGAGCTTGGTGTAATGGAACAGACGTTTGATAGACGTTCATCAAGCTCAAATACTCAGAAAATGTTTCTGAGCCCCAGACAGGGTTCAAATCTTCAACCTTCTAATGACCAGTTAGACGCTCTAACCATTGAGCTACTGAGGCTCAGATGGAGAGCTAAGGTTGTAAATTCATAGTCATATGTGCTTCCTAAGTGGTAGCGTTTGCATATGAGATGCAGTTAAAATGATGAGTTGTATGTATACATGTAGTGCATGTGGTCTGAGCCCCAGACAGAGATCAAAACCTGCACCCTTCTAATCACCAAAGAGGTGTGCGAATCCGGTCCGGATTCGGATCGGATTCGGACTAAACTTTTATCGTTCGGATCGGATCGGATCGGATCGGATTTTGTTCTTTTTTTCTCGGATCGGATCGAATCGGATTTTGCACTTTTTACCCGCATCAGATTCACTTTTGTCATTGTTTTTGTCACAAAATTAACAAATTCACTAGTTGTATGCACGTTGCACATGAAGGCTATTATTACATAAGATTATTATTGTATAGTAGTTTTCTTAAATTTATTTGTTCATTGGTTTTCTTTTCGGAAAGTTTTCGCAACTATTGCAACATATATCCGGTGTTTTAATTTTTTCGGACCGGATCGGATCGGATTTGAGCAGCTGTTTTCGGATCGGATCGGACTACGATTTTTTGACTTCGGATCGGATTCGGATTGACAGTTTTGGCAAACCCTCGGATTACAAGGGGTCAATCCGATCCGACGCACACCACTAATTTAGACGCTCTAACCATTGAGCTACTGAGCAAACGAGGAACGATGAACTATATTTGACAGAAGAACATTAATATTCCAAAGTATAAAGTGTCTTTTCTCGTTTTGACAGTTAAATTTGCAGTTGTATATCGTATAAAAATTTACTGTTTCTACTGACAGTATTGAAGAGTGCGAACAAATAGACTTGCCTAAAATTCTTTGCCTTTTTCTTGGGTTTTAAGCTGGAAACAAAATGAGAGAGAAGGGACATGTATTAATGAT
Organism: Paragorgia papillata; assembly: GCA_035771165.1. Classification (NCBI taxonomy): domain Eukaryota; kingdom Metazoa; phylum Cnidaria; class Anthozoa; order Scleralcyonacea; family Coralliidae; genus Paragorgia; species Paragorgia papillata. The sequence continues at coordinate 830,909 of JAWNZC010000216.1, read as the reverse complement.
AGCATTTAGCAATGCCATGCAACGAGCCAAAATAACATTGGAGTTATATTTAATAATAACAAGACGCCTGCTTAGGCGTACACTCGGGCTACTGATGATTGCGGCAAGCTGCTGAACCTTGGCATGCCAGGTCCTGAGTTCAGACCAATTCACAGACAGTCGTGAGCCAGATCATTGAACAACTGTTAGTATTGCTGAAGCCATGTAGAAAACCTATGAACATCGCAATTGCTCGACCAAAAGCATGAGAAAGTGTATACAGTGCCAATATAAAGATCCAGAATGTTAGCGTTTTGATCCTCATCTCTGTACCGGCGGTATTAAATATTTATAGAATGTAGAGACCTGTTTAGCCATGAGAAAAATATACTGTACATATCGTTGTCGGTTGTTCGGTTGCCACTTGGATGCAACAGCTCCGGCTAGCCTTGCCTTCGACGAAATTGTTGGTAGGTTTTCCAAGTATGTTGCTTATATGGTTGATCAGTGATGTGCTTGATACAACCACAGAATAGGAACGCAGGAACATGACTGTCGATTAATTTGAAGTTATCGAACACTCGAAGTGTAGGCTCCATATTTGGGAGGTATTGCGCAATTTTGTGTAGACTCGGCCACCACAGGTAGCCCAGGTAATTATTCTTACCTCTTCGAGATGGATAAACATAGTGTATGCCAGTCTAATTTTGACAAAGTTTTACCAAGTCATGATTTGCCGTTCATACAGATTGAGAAGACTATTCCTCAGTCCATTGGCAATGCAGCAAAGGGAAAATAAAACGAGGGAAAAACCAATGCCGGGAAAACCCGTTTCAATACATCGTTTCAACGATGCCCGCTGTTGTTCCGTCAGACGTCAAGGAGCAAAGTTCAAATGAACTATGCTCACGTGAGATCACCAATAGCTGGATAGGCCATTCCCTATGGCCAGCAGTCAAACATTTCGTGCCAGTCGCCGCCATCTTACGTAGTGGAACATATGACGCATTGCGGGCCTTAGAACTTGTTCCCAATCCCAAAGTTGACTGGCATAAGCAATCTTGACGTCAGCACGGTCAGATTATCCGGGGGTAGGAATATTAAGTACTCTGTGCCGGGGGAGTCGGAAAAGCCGTAAAGCAAACAACAGATGCCGGTTCCTTTAGTTTTCACTGTTTAACAACAAATACAGTCAAAAGATGGCAAGTACACAACACGAGATATTGTTAAGGCGTTAAGATTACCATTAAAGGTACAATTTAAGACTTGGAATTGAATTCTTCGTAGATTTTATAGTCTGTTTTTCAGTTTATATTATCATGAAGTTTCTTCGTTGTCGGCACTGAAGAGAAACAACGAAATTTAAAGGTTTTACAGCTCAGTAACAGAAACAAATGCAAGAAATTAGCGTCTTAAACCTTATTAAGTACTTCTTGTGTCATTACATTCGTTTAAATTTTCTTAAAATAACTTTTTGTCTGTTTTCAATCTACGAAAGCTATGAACTTTAGTGGGCGCCATCTTGGGTAGTGGTCACGTCATCATACAACTGGCAACGCTAAATCCGGCCTCATGCTCCATCCAGTTTTATTGAGATCAGTGGAGATTACGCGTAACCGTACACGTGACCGTGGTCCATAGTCTCCTCGCGTGTTTGTTCACGAACAGCCGGTCAACAATGCTGTAACAAGTTGTTGAACGAACAACTTGTTCACGCCTGTTGGAACAACGAAAAACAACTTGTTGATTCGACAACGTTGTTCATGCATGATGCAACATGTTGTTATGGTATGATGAAATAACAACGATGAACAACAATGCTAAGCCCTAATCAAACGAGAACGCAAGTCATCGCAAGTTGGCAGTCACAAATTTCTGTGGCGGTCGTTTGAACACCCAAATTAACAAAATAAAGGTTTCATGAGTGTTTTAAACAAGTTTTAACTTTGCCACGGTACATGATATTTTGGGGAAACTATTCAGAGCGGCTGGCTGAGATAGCGTGACTGCCAACTTGTGATGACTTGCGTTCTCGTTTGATTAGGGCTTTACAACAATGGTGAACATGGTTGATGTATTGTCGCGTGGCTTGTCAGGCTTGACCCATTTCCGCGCTCACTTCCGTCCTCATTTACTTTCGTTTTGATCTCGAACTTCGTGGACAATGTATATGTGTTCTTGTTTGTTCAAGATTGCGTACTACAGTATTCTGATTTGTTACCAAGTGTCTGATGTCATTTCTGACAGTTATCAGGTCCATGTACTAAGAACAGAAAGAACTTTCTCCGAAATTCATGTCGCCAATAGTTCATTGCCATATTGTATATATCTCGAGCTGTTGTGGCCTTCTTGTGTTACTGGTGGTCTCTTTAGCGTCGCAATGTCTTTTCTGTACGTGTATTATATTCGTCATCACATCAAGTGCATTAAATATATAATGGATTGCAGTTATATGCTTGTGAAATACCACGAAGAAGAAGATGATGGTGATGATGAAGAACGTGAAGCCATGGTTTCTGTCCTCCTAGATACTCGATGCAAGAAACACAAATGCAGTCGTCGTGTTGTGAAAGCGGAGTTGGTCCTCTCGTTGCTCGAGTTGTACTTAAAAGACGATTTACAAAGCATTTTGTTGTTTCTTGCCGTCTGCTTCAAACATGAAATGACTTCTCGACCAGATTGGCAGTCTATCGCCTTCTCTGTCTACAGTATTATTGCTCATTCCAAACTGTTTGTGTGCTTTTTAACTAAGCTTCTCGGATGGGGACATGGCGAGAGTGCACCTAAATGCGGAGATTGCAAGTTTATTGTTTGTATGCTAGGCTGTTTTGGTTCATTTGTGTTTCAGATTTTTAATATTTTGTATTTAGTGCAAGCTATGACTGTCTGAACAAGAGTGACGTAATCGTATCGTTTCCAGTCCTCTATCGGTCGTTGAACTGTTACTCAAAAGTTAGCCATAGTGAAGTTAATAAACTGTAAATCATACACGTTTGTTTCTGGAGCTATTCCATGTGAACCGTGAACACTTTCTCTCCTGTCTTGACAGTATATTTTACCGACGTTACACTTAAATATTCAGAAAATGTTTCTAAGTCCTAGACAAGGATCAAACCTTCAGCCTTCTAATGACCAGTTAGACGCTCTAACCATTGAGCTACTGAGGCTCAGAAGGAGAGCTAAGGTTGTCAATTCATAGTCATATGTGCTTCCTAAGTGGTAGCGTTTGCATATGAGATGTAGTTAAAATGATGAGTTGTACGTATACATGTAGTGTATGTGGTACGTTTGTGAGCTTGGTGTAATGGAACAGACGTTTGATAGACGTTCATCAAGCTCAAATACTCAGAAAATGTTTCTGAGCCCCAGACAGTGTTCGAACCTTCAACCTTCTAATGACCAGTTAGACGCTCTAACCATTGAGCTACTGAGGCTCAGATGGAGAGCTAAGGTTGTCAATTCATAGTCATATGTGCTTCCTAAGTGGTAGCATTTGCATATGCATGAGATGTAGTTAAAATGATAAGTTGTACGTATACATGTAGTGCATGTGGTAGGTTTGTGAGCTTGGTGTAATGGAACAGACGTTTGGTAGACGTTCATCAAACTCAAATACTCTGATTCTGAGTCTGAGAATCTTACGCACGCTCTTTAACTCACGCACGCTCATGACAATGTTACGCATTTCAACTATGTTAAAATTCTTAGATAAAATGCTGTAATAGAATAATAATTACCATCTAGATTAACTATATATTGGTTTGTATTAGCGCATGTAATGTTTGCATTGATATTTACAAACTAACATAATCAGCTATACTTCATGTATTTGTTCTTTTTATGATCCTGAACTCTTATGGAATGTCTTATATTGATTCAGGGATATTTGATACGTTCTTTGTCACATGGCTTGACCCATTTCCGCGTTCACTTCCTTCCTCAGTTACTTTCGTTTTGATCACAGCATTCGTGGACAATCAGCCCGACAATGTATAATATGTGTTCTTGTTTGTTCAAGATTGTGTACTACATTATTCTGATTTGTTACCAATTGTCTGATATCGGTTTCGACATTGATCAGCTCCTTGTACTAACAACAAAAGGAACTTTCTCCGAAATCCATGTCACCAACAGTTCATTGCCATGTTGGTTATATCACGGGCTATTGTGGCCTTCTTGTACTATTGGTGTTTTCTTTAGCATTGCAATGTCTTTTCTATACGTTTATTATATTTGTCATCACATCAAGTGCATTGAATATATAATAGATTGCAAGTATATGCCTGTGAAATACCACCACGACGACGATGATGATGCAGAAGAACGCGAAGGCATGCTTTCTGTCCTCATATACTGCAAGAAACACAAATGTAGTCGTCGTGCGGTAAAAGCGGAGTTTGTCCTCTCGTTGTTCGAGTTATACTTAAAAGATGATTTACAAAGCATTTTGTTGATTCTTGCCGTCTACTTCAAACATGAAATGGCTTCCCGACCAGATTGGCAGTCTATCGCGTTCTCTATCTGCAGTATTGTCGCTCATTCCAAACTGTTTGTGTGCTTTTTGACTAAGATCCTTGGACGGGGAGATGGCGAGAATGCACCTAAACGGAAGTTTTGCGAAGATTGGAAGTTTACTGTTTGTGTGCTTAGCTGTGTTGGTTCAGTTCTGTTTCAGATTTTTAACATTTGGTATTTAGTGGAAGCTGTCTGAACAAGATTGAGGTCATCGTATCGTTTCCAGGTCTCTATCGGTCGTTGAACTGTTTCTCAAAAGTTAGCCATAGTGAGGTTAATAAATAAACTGTAAATCATACACGTTTGTTTCTGGAGCTATTCCATCTGAACAGTGAATACTTTCTTTCTTGTCTTGACAGCATAGTTTACCGACGTTACACTTAAATATTCAGAAAATGTTTCGTTTACATGAGTGCTAGGGTGACCCTGGGGGGAGGGTTACCCTATCAGCTTGCTAGGGTAACCCTGGCGGCAGGGCTATCGTTTTGTTTACATATAAGCCATGTAAACGCGTTTGTTCGCCTACCGGACAAAATGTCTTAATGATTTTGTTGTTGGCCTTCCTGTTCTTATACACCTCGTGAAGTCTTTTGAAGATATCAAGCAAATGACGCCAACAATAACATGTAAACCGAAAATATAGTAAAATGGTCACGCAGAAGTAATGTGATCCTGCTAGAAGAGTTAACCGTGCTATACAAGGGTCACCCTACTCCATGTAAACAAGGGCTAGCTTAAGGATCAAGCCTTCAACCTTCTAATGACCAGTTAGACGCTCTAACGATTAAGCTACTGAGGCTCAGATGGAGAGCTAAAGTTGTCAATTCATAGTCATATGTGCTTACTAAGTGGTAGCGTTTGCATATGAGATGTAGTTAAAATGATGAGTTGTACGTATACATGTAGTGTATGTGGTACGTTTGTGAGCTTGGTGTAATGGAACAGACGTTTGGTAGACGTTCATCAGTCAATAAATTATGAAATTTATTAATTCTTTCATGCATGGCTTTTCGAGACGTCTTCCTTCGACGACTAAAATCGTCAGGTGTTAGACAAAGCGAAAAGATAAGTTTCCCAACAACAATGCGCATGAAGGACTAATTCGTTCATAAGGGCGTGGCTCTCCTGGATAGTCCGTATACCCCCCTGGGTGTCATTGCTATGACAGTAGAGACCTTAAGCATACAGGCGTTTTAGAGCCACGGACGGCGATTGAATTCAATAGCATTTTTCATTCAAAACAATGATAATGAGCAATTTAAAATTCCAAGAGCAAAGCGAACGCCGTCGTCGTTCTACACAAGACGTCATTGAGAGCATTTTCACGTTCTTGAGACGACGAGAACATCTAGAACGTTGAGGCCTATCATCGTTGTTTTACTACAATAGACATGCTTTTAAAGTAGAAAACTTGTATTTTAAGGGGGATAATTTCATTACATTACAATATAAATATATGCAAGATCTGTATTTTTATATAAAGATGAAATTTAAGCTTATGAGCTAACAGTTTAGATATGTGATTATTCATAGCCTTTGTTTTGGGTAAAAAAGTCTTTTCAAAGAATACACGGTTCAGTAGTTCTGTATTGTATTCCTGTTCTTCCGGTCACCGTCCGTGTCTCAAAAACGCCTAATATGCTGAAGCTCTCTATTATATCCTCTCGTGCGCTTCATTTTATTCATGATTTAGCTGCCACATTAGTTACACGTCGCTGCTTTTGTGATTCACATTTATCGAAAATAATTCATAGCGATACATGAGCAATATTTAACCACACCTAAACTTGTATATCTGCTCACGTTTGTCTGCTCTGGAACAGCTCTTTGGCTGTATAAAGCAGTGGTATAAAGACTGGTGAAAGCGTGAATCTATTTGTCGAGCGTTAAAGTGTGGATCTACTGTATACGCGTTCTCTGTTTTCTGACATTGTAACTTGATATCCTAGTATATTTAGATTTCAACATAAGTTTTAATTCAGTAGTTATGAGTCGTGATGGCTGGTGTCTTGTTGCTCTCTCGAAAGCTGTGTTTTATTTCGCATTAATTACTTACCAAGTGATGGACATTGGTGTCGACTGGAGTGGCTACACCGCATTCAAGAACGACAAACCGTTTGCCGTTGTCCCAAAGGATAGCGCTATCGCTCGTGGTTTCTACTTGTTTAGTTGCATCGCTGGGACCTTATTTAGCTTATTATTAGTGCTCGTCTACGGATTATACATATTGTCTCATCTTAAATCAGACGGATCTTCGGATGGCTCTTTTGGTTTCGTCACCAACACGGAGACAGTCATTATTGTGTGTGAGTTACTCTTTAAAGATGATATTCAGAGTATTTTAATATTCTTAATTTATCATTCAGATCCTCACACGAAATGCGTTAGTTTTATTACCAAGTTTTTCACCGTTTGCAGTATAATGGCTCACACAAAGTTACTGCTTTGTTTTTCGATGAAGCTTTTTGGCATTGGAAAGGGAGAAGATCTAGTTTGTCGAGATCAACGTAATGGTGGTATAAGCAAGACTAAATGTTGTATTGGTTTCTTTGGCTCTGTTGGTTCACTGGTTTTTCTTGTATTTACTTTATTGAAATTCGCTGAAATGCAAAACTGGTTGCCATACGACCACAGTCTGGCCAGTGTCAACTGTACTCGACATATACCATGATTGGATGAATATTGCTCTTAATGTGCCTTGTAGAGCATTCACGACTGAATTTACCAGGTCATTAGACTGGGTAAGCGTAGCCGGCGCTGATGAGACAGCGTGCGAAGTAGAACCGATTTTAGAAGGAGCCGTCGACTGGTTTTCAGAGCGGAACGTCACACCACTCGAGCTGGCAGTGCTTGCATGGCGATGGAGCACTACTATCTCGGCTGTTGCGCGTTTGTCTTGACATCGTCTGACAGTTGCAATGAAACAAGCAAGCAATCCACAGCTGCAAAGCTGTATAGCAATAACTTTTAACTAGCAAGCAAGAGCGACCAACGAGCAGCAATGTGCCAATGCTGTAGCGACATGCCTGCAAGCGTACACACGTAAAAACGCAGTCTGATCAGCTCTGATATCAGATCTGTTCAGAGAAATGTAGCGACCCTTGATACAGCCTGACAGCTACAGAATGTACCAGCGCTGATGTATAAACATTTAGTTAGAATTTCCAACAGACTGCGACAGCTCCGTAGACAACATACCTGTTCAGTCTGTTATATCAAACTGATACAGCACTGACCGTGTCAGGCTGATACATTTTGACAGAATCTGTTCTGAACAGTCTGTTGTAGCTGCAGGTATAATACAGATATGATATCATAGGTGTATCATAGCTGATACTGCAACAGGCTGTGTCAGGGCTCGCTACATTTCTCTGAACAGATCTGACATTATTCTGCATCACGTCTGACACACAGTGTGCGTTTTTGCGTGTGTAGGTGACACTCGTGCGAGCCCTTCGACGTCTTAAGAACTTGGGACTCCCCAAGAACTATGAAGGAGAAAACCGCTGGCTAACTACATCGGCAGTTAACTTTGCCTAAATAATTTTAACCACGTTTTAACTACTAGAACACGATCGAAACTTTGAACTAACCTCCTCTGCAGGCAACTGGTGTGTCTTCTTAGTTATGTGGGCAACTGATGTATCTTCTTAGTTTATTATGTGGGCACTTGCACTTTTTTCCAGTCAAAAAGAGCTTTCGATTCAGAGCTGTACGAGATTGCAACGCTTACCAGTCAAAACGTCCTCGCGTCAAAACGTCCTCGGGTCATAGAAGTCAAAAAGATAAATACAGTATATTAACAGACTTTATTTGAAAGTTAAAAAAACGTACATAAGTGAATACCTCAAGCAGTTAGATGGTTAATTTGTATCGTTTGACCAGACTTTGTAGGTCATTTATGTGGAAATTTGATACGAGTAAAGACTGGCAACAAACAGCCTGATCTTGCAGCTTTATACAGTAGAACAGATTACTGGCGTGAAACATTTGAAGAATGTATTTGTCAATGTCAAAAATATACTAATAAGTCTTGTATAGAGTAGTATATGTATGTTGACATGTTCCCCGATCAGTTTGGAAGAAGTGAGGACGTTTTGACCTGAGGACGTTTTCACTGGACACCGAGATTGCAACGCTGATGCAAATTAGGCCAGTCTTGTACTCGGCCAAATACGCTCGGCCTAGTGTGCATCAGCGTTGCAATCTCGTACAGCTCTAAATCGAAAGCTCTTCTTGACTGGAACACATAATAAACTAAGAAGACACACCAGTTGCCTGCGGCGGAGGAGGCTAAGTTTGAACAACGTTAGTAACTTTTAAAGTGTTTATGAAACGAAAATTTTGTCCTTTATTTGAAAGTACTTTTGAAATGTAACATCTTTTGCTGTTTTTTGTTTCCTTGCTTCGTTTTTAGTGCAAAGTTTCACTTTGCAGTATTGTGATGAGTGGCGAAAATTCACACGATACAGCGTGTTAACTTTCCGGGGGGGGTAAACTTACCAGGTTTAAGGACATACATATACTTGTCGTAGTTGAAAAACCAGTGCAAATGTGAAACACTTGTATCAGTCTTTCTTATACAACAAATATTTATGTCGCTTAAAGCTCGTAAGTCCTAAAGAGCGATAACAGACAGGTTTGTATGTTATCTATGGTTATGAGTATTTCTTGAAAGACGTATTAAAAATCCTATATCGAATGAAAGAAGTTTCCCCCCGGAATAGATTAGAATACCACTGCGCACGCGTGGTTTTGTTTGCAACTGGCGAATACAACAATGGCGGAGAAACGCAAAGGAGCGATCATTTTCTTCTCGAAACAACGACTTTCTAGGCTCAGCTGCATGGCTAATTAAATGTGGTCTGGACGAAAGGATTTATGGTCTGCCTAGCGGAAGGTGCGAATAAATATTAAAACCTTTCTATTCAACTTTAATATGGTTTGGCATGTTGACGATGTTGTGAATCGGTTTGTAGAGTGTTGTTGGTTCGTGTCTGTTATATTTTACACGAGTGGCGTTCAAGCAGTTTTGCACGTCAGCTCAATAACAAATTCTGTATACTGGAGATTGTAGACTGTCTTCACATTTTGATTTGGCGTTCAATAAACAACTGTACCGAGAACCCTGGCCATATATTAAACATGAATGTTTAAGTTCTACATGTATCAGTACCTACGCGAACTTAGCGCGTGATTAGGCAGACGATTCGCAAGTCTACATAACGTGAAGCTAACAACATAATCATCAGACGACCGTTATTTGTAAAGGCAACAAAAACTTATGTATCTTTACATTCACTTGGCACATTTTAGTCAATTTTGATCTGGATCGACTGGACGTCGCACGATACGTATTAGTATCGCAATTCTTGTGATGCGCCAAGGATAAAAAATACAATACTTTACAATACTTTACAATACCAAGCTTTTTATGCAAAAATTTCAAGGAGTTCAAAAAGATCTTGATGTTATTAAACAGACTGGAAAACAATAGCAAAGGGCACAATTTTTTTTGCGTTCTTCACAAGAGAAAATGACTCTTTAAGAATTCTATTTTGGGTTGTTTGTCTGAGTTTTGGCTTGTATTATTTTATTATTGGGCTTTGCTTTTGAAAATGGGCTGGCAGATTGCGGGGGTGGCAGCTCTGCCCTTACACGTGGCAAAAATCGTTATTATCTTTGACTAGCAACTTTGCACTATCCTTGGGATCTAGTTGAGATATTTCAGTTTGTTTATATGTGAAACTAACCAGTGACATCACAACGTGCATAATGACTTACTGGGAAAGGTTATATATCTTTGCTATTACTAAACGGAGTCGATTGAAGATGTATATTTTTGTTGTTGTAAGGGGAAAACACACACACATAATTGCTTGAAGTGATTCCGTTTGATAATAGAAAAGATATATAACCTTTCCCGATAACACGCACAGAAAAACGCAGCACACAGAGAGAAAAACGCAGCACGCACAGAAAAACGCAGCACACAGAGAGAGGAAAAGCAGCACGCACAGTAACCTGAATGTCAGGCCTTTATTTGTTCCCGCCTTCGCTGACGGGTTTAGCGGAAGGCGGGAACAAATAAAGGCCTGACATTCAGGTTACACGCACAGAAAAACGCAGCAGATGAAGTTAGCCTTTATAATTCGCGCGTTTGTGTCCTCCCGCGTGTTTCTGTAATTGTAAAGGATAAAGGACTGGGGGCTAATCATCCTTACTTGCAGTCAGTGGCTGAATTGCGAAGGACGCAGATCAACGTGGCCATGTCGAGGCATATCAAAGGCGCTCCAAGCAGCCGCCAACGACACAGTTCAGACCACGGATCACAGCTAAGATGTTAGGTGTTGATTTTATGGAGGGAGGAAAACCGGAGAACCCTGCGAAAAACCCTCGAAGCACAGGAGAGATCAACTATGCAACTCTACTCACATGAGTCCAAGCTCGACAACGGGGTGATTCCCAAGCGGTCACCCATCCAAGTACTAACCCCGTCTAACCGGGCTTAACTTTTTGGTGAGAGGCAGCGCGCTAATAGCACACGCCACCCGTGCTCCCCTAAAAAACGCAGCACACACAGAGAAAAACGCAGCACACAGAGAGAGGAAAAGCAGCACGCACAGAGAAACTCACAACACACAGAAAAAAGAGAAACAACAAATTAGCCTTTATAATTCGCGCGTTTGTGTCCGCCCGCGTGTTTCTGTAATTGTGGTCTGTGATATAATAAACAAGGACTTGGTGACGTTCCAGATTGATGCTATCCCACGGATTTTCACTTTCCGGTTGTCAAAATATTATCTTCTCTCCTCCTCCCCCTCATTGGCTTATCAGATCAGTGTAAATGATAATCGTTCATCTCACATCTTGATTCAAATTAGTACTTCAACGATCAACGTTGCTGTATTCTCATTAATGTGGTTCCAATCATTGTGAGTGGTATCCATGGCTGGTAGAGTTGTAGAAATGGATTTGCTTGTCAATATGGACTCTATGCAACAATCGTATTTACCTTTATTTTCTCCTGTCTTTCTTGAGCGTGGCTTGCTGAAACTGCGACGGGTAAGCGCTGACATTAATTGTTTGGGAACATACTGTTTTATTTATACAATACATTGCATTCGGTAACTCATTCCTGCCTGAGCTGGCTAAAAATGATTCCTTTATTGTTTTACTGTCTAACACTAGATGATTTTACTCATCGAAGAGAGAACCCTCAGACATCCTAGCCAGCAATGAGTTAACAAGTGATTAACCCATTCCTGCCTGAGCTGACCAAAAATGATCCCTTTATTGTTTTGCTCTGTCTAACAGCGGATGATTTTACTCATCAAAGAGAGAATCCTCAGACATCCTAGGCAGCAAAGTGATTAACTAATTCCTGCCTGAGCTGGCTAAAAATGGTCCCTTTATTGTTTTACTCTGTCTAACGCCAGATGATTATGCTCTGTCTAACCCCAGACCGATGTTATTCGTCAAATTAATGGCTAATTTTTAGCCACTGGGTCGCAGTGGATTGGTAAGTCGTTATAACTCATTCCTACGTGAGCTACATGGCCAAAAAGATCTCTTTATTGTTTTACTCTGTCTAACAGCGGATGATTTTACTCATCAAAGAGAGAATCCTCAGACATCCTAGGCAGCAATGAGTTAATATATTGACACTTTCGGTTGACGGTTGTACGTTAAGCGACAAATAACATGTCATATGATAAAATAGTTTTTTAAGAACACAAACTGAGCATATCGCGGAACTAAAAACTATATACTCTATAACTATGATACGAAAAGCGAAACGCTGGAAAAGAGAAAACTGATAAGAATACACAATTCTGGTAGAGTTAACGTTTGCTGGGGTATGTTAATGTAAACGTTGATAATATGAATCAGCACGAGGTCTTAAATTAGGACGCTTCTTCACGCAGTTACATGGTCAAAACAAGTCTGACAAATCTTATGAGAAACATTGATTGCTTTGCGGACAGCTTGATGTGAAAATTTAGACATTATGAAATTGCTTATTTGTTTTATCTTAGACTTGAGAATTTTGGCCAGTCCAGCAAGTTCTTGTTGCGTGTGTGATTTTAATATTTATTAGTTGAAACAGTTTGATTGTCTAAGCTTAGCGATGCCTTTTATTCTAGAGGAGAAACACTCCAGTATTTTGAACTGGATTCATTAATAACTTGGCCACAGATCAAATAACATTTTTACATAAATTTATTTCCCAACTGAAACTCCTCTTAACCTTAGTATTTTTGTTCTGTATATTCCTTGATTTATTCACGGTGTTGGCTGAATTGTCTTTTTATTAATACCTAATGTGTTTATCTATTCAATGAATTAAGATTAGTAACAGTGTATGTACATGCACCAATGGAAGCTAGTCTACATGTATTTATCTCTCACAGCGTTGTAAAATAATGATAAGACCACAACTTTACATATATTAAGGCCGACGGCACAACTTTTGTCTACAACTGTCGCACGCAACCTGCTCGCGCGATATCTACAACACAAATTAGGGACTTTAAGATGTTAGGACGACGATGGCGGTTAAAACGCAAGATAAGTTTTACAATTTAAAAAAGTCACGGTTAACTGACTATTATATTTGCTATTTGAAGCTAGTTTAATGACTTCCAAAATGCCACCATGCAGTACTGCTAAAATGATTGTAGTGTCCGTATTGAAGTCAATCTCAAGCAACAGTTATCATCTTTTAGCCGTTGACGTCGTCCTGAAGACGTGAAAATGCTCCAAGTGGCGTTGTAGAAAGAACGAGGATGACGTTGTGATTACTTTAGGACTGAAAATTATTCATTTTGTTTGTTTTGCAAAAATAATTATTTTGTTTAAAGGACGTCATCTTTGAGGTTGACGTCGTAGATCGTAAAGTCCATATTCTACAACTTACTCAAAACTCTTGCAGTTGGTTGCGTGCCACAGTTGTAGGCAAAAGTTATGCCGTCTAAATCTTCCTTAAAGCCTGGTTTCCATATAATCGCTACGATTGCTCAAAAATGAACTTGGCGATCGTAGCGATCATATGGAAACCATGCAATGACGCTACGATTGCGATCGCCGAGATAGAAAATGTTCTATCTCAGCGATCGTGGCGATCGTATAGCGTTTTATATGGAAACGGTGATGTTGCAATCTCAGCGAGCTTGGCGATCAGTATGCATCCCAGCGGACCATTAAAACAATGGCCGCGATCAACCATGGCCGCCTTAGCGATAATATGGAAACAGCGACATCATCGTTGATCGTTGCGATCGCCGAGTTAATTTTTGAGCGGTCGTAGCGATTATATGGAAACCAGGCTTTAGAGTTTTACAGTTCTTTATCGTATTACAGTTCTTTATCGTATTAGATCAATTAATCAGTTTTACAATTCTTTCGTCCTAATCGTTATATTATCCGCTAACTATTTTTGATCTGACGTTACGTTCATGGAATTTTAATCAAAAACTAAATTTCTTTCTGCGAGGTTTTGACAGGTGTATGCAGATTGACAATCAGAAGGAAATGCAAATTTGTTTTATATGGAAATTATGGAATTTGTCTTGGTTTTGTTATGTCTATATGTTTATATACATTAGGTTTTTTGATTGAATAATTGTTTCGGTTTGGCTTTATTGTATTGGGCTGTCTGTTTGCCTGTCGAGTTTTGATTCAATCAAGGAAATATTAGATATTAATTACATTTCAGTTTCATATTTTTGGGTTTGGTTTGGCTTTGGGTTACGTTGCTTTGCTTTGCTTTGTGTTTCTCTTTGTTGTGTTATGCTGTGCTTTGCTTTGCTTTACTTTGCGTTGTTGCGAATTACTTTATGTTGCTTTGCGTTGCGTTGCGTTGCGTTGCGTTGCGTTGCGATATGTTATGTTGCTTTGCTGTGCTTTGCTGTGCTGTGCTTTGCTGTGCTTTGCTGTGCTTTGCTTTGCTGTGCTTTGCTGTGCTTTGCTGTGCTTTGCTGTGCTTTGCTGTGCTTTGCTGTGCTTTGCTGTGCTTTGCTGTGCTTTGCTGTGCTTTGCTGTGCTTTGCTGTGCTTTGCTGTGCTTTGCTGTGCTTTGCTGTGCTGTGCTTTGCGTTGCGTCGTCGTTACGTTACGTTACGTTATGTTGCTTTTCTTTGCTTTCTGTTGCGTTATGTTACGTTGCGTTACGTGCTTTACTTTCCTTCGCTTTGCCATGCTTTACTGTACTGATTTCGCAGTTTTTCCTTTCGAGTTTTGATCACTGAGAAAACCCCAACATTCTGAAAAGTGCAATTACAGTTACTATACCACGTTTCTTTCTGACGAAGGGCCTTCGCTCGAAACGTCAGAAAACTACGTTCAATAATTTCGGCAGTACTCAAACTTTACTATATTTCGATTTGTATCTCAACACTGCCTACGCAGCACACTACTTTTATTTCTAGTTTAGTCCAGTCAGAAGAAGTGTTATTGTCATTGGTCGTCCGTTAGGGCATATGTTCAAACTCTTTTGTTTTATCACCAAACGAGGCGCACGTACGTGTATTGTGTTTATTGTGACACAGTGGAGTCTTAAATAATATGGACAAACACGGCTGTTTTTCTTTGCTTTTTAGTCCAGTGTATTCAAAGAGAGAATCAAACTGTTTCTATAAGGCTGAACTAAGGTCATTTTGTTGTCAGGGAAGTGGCAACCTCTCTTTGTTTCTAAGGTAGAAGTAAGTCTTGGTGTTGTCGGGGAAATGGTGAAGTTCTTTGTACTCTGAATAGAATAGACACGTTTTCGTCTATGGTATACGATGGAACGATAGATCCTTACTGAACAAACATGGCTGTGCAATGTCTGTCTTATCGGCTTAATATCTCGTGTGATAGACCGTGGACAACAGATATTTGTAGGGAATTTGGCACTTGGCAAAGCCTGTTGTTATTATTTTACTCCACTTAACCACGCATGCATTTTCTTTTTATATTCAAATGAAGGACACTACTTAAGATTTTACCGAACTCTTGAAAATGACAACCTGTCATCTTTGATTTTATCAAAGACATTTGTATTTAGTGCATAGTTGTGAGCTTGGTGTAATGGAACAGACGTTTGGTGGACGTTCATCAAGCTCAAATACTCAGAAAAAGTTTCTGAGCCCCAGACAGGGTTCGAACCTTCAACTTTCTAATGACCAGTTAGACGCTCTAAGCATTTGAGCCACTGAGGCTCAGAAGGAGAGCTAAGGTTGTAAATTCATAGTCATATGTGCTTCCTAAGTGGTAGCGTTTGCATATGAGATGCAGTTAAAATGATAAGTTGTACGTATACATGTAGTGCATGTGATACGTTTGTGAGCTTGGTGTAATGAAACAGAAAGTGTTTCTGAGACTCAAATAGAGATTAAATCGGAGTATTTGAGCTTTCAAGAACGCCTTCCAAACGTTTGTTATTGCGGTACCTTAACGAGACAACAATGAGCAGCGCTTTATAATCTGTTCGTTCGTTCGTTCGTTCGTTCGTTCACAACTGATCTGACCATTACCAACGTGCGTCAGACGCCAAGGGGTCAGCTAAGGGCGTGTTTATGTACTTGAGAATGTAGAGTGCTGCGTAGGCAGTATTTTGAATATAGGAAAGTGAAAAAGTGGTGAACTGCCAAGGATTTTAATAAGGCTCTTTATATGTGGCTTCCTCACTAAGGAATGTCTCGGACCTTATTAGGATTAATTATCGAAATATAGTAAGGTTAGATATACTGCCGAAACAGAGCACGTAGAGGAGTCTAACGTTTCGAGCGAAGGCCCTTCGTCAGAGAGAAACGTCCTCTCTGATGAAGGGCCTTCGCTCGAAACGTTAGACTCCTACGTTCTCTGTTTCAGCAGTATATCTAACCTTACTATATTTCGATTGTTGTTTCTACACTGCCTACGCAGCACGCTACTTTTATTTCACTATTAGGATTAATTATGCCCAACTCCAATATCAACCGCCATCACCCTATTCAATGCAAATTAGTCTATTAGTTTAGTTAATTTGCGGTTTGGCTTGTTTAAAATTCAACCGTTGAAGTGTTTATGAAACGAAAATTAAGTTTGTCTTATTTGAAAGAACTTTTGAAATGACAAAGTAACATTTTTTGCTGTTTTTTGTTTCCTTGTTTCGTTCTTGAGATATTTCAGTTTGTTTTATATGTGAAACTAACCAGTGACATCACAACGTGCATAATGACTTACTGAGAAACTAAGGTTGTATATCTTTGCTATTATTAAACGGAGTTAATTGACACCATTTTGTCACCAGATACCAGAATATTAATTTACTCGAATAGCAATTTTTAGATGATTCTGATAAATTCGTGTTCGCTTATAACTTTTTAAATTTCTTACTTTAGCTCAAAACATTTCTTTGAGAAAAAGCCGTGTGAAAGAAACCTCTTGTCACTTATTAACACAAAGTAAATAATGCGCTTTTCCCTTGTTTAGAAATAAAAAAACATGATTTCCTCTCCAGAATCTGAAAGCCCTCATAAAATGCTTCACTTTCAGCGAATAAAAAAAAATAAAAAAATTATGGTTTAAAGGTCTACAGTAACATTAAATATTCATTTCTTTTGACTTTTCTCTATGAATTATTAATGAATTTGATAAGTCATCCTTTTTAATCGTAATTTTGTTTCTTTGCAGTTGCATTTCGCTGCTCTGGCCTCGTTAAAAAGCGAAAGTAATGATTTACAGAAGAAACTCTCGAAAGTGACGTCAGAACGTGATCAATACAGGCGCGGTTTGAAGGAGTCTCGGAACGAGCAAGAGCGTCTGATTCGCAAATACGAGGCGAGGTTACATGAACAAGAGCAGCAAGGGGAACAACAAGTGACTGAACTACAGAGTGTGATCGCTGAGCTTCGGAAGAAACTCGATCAAGCTTCGGTTAATTGTATTGCAGAGGAAGATGAGGAGGAAGGGACCCGAAGCTCGGATGAAGTAGGAAACTGTAAGTGCATGAATGATTGGCGAGTTGAAGACTGGTGACGGGTTAGGAACGCTAAGGTACTTGGGATTGTTTGGAGGGATAGATTTCATGCTTGGTAGCGTAAGCACAATGAAACTTTCCCTCCAAACCATCCCAAGAACACCAGCGCTCAATGCTCTTCACCAGTCTTCAACTCTTTTGGGAAATGGCCAATTGGTTAACCCATTCTTGCCTGAGCTGGCCAAAAATGGCCTCGTAAAATCACCTCGATTTGTTGCGATTTGTCGCGACTTGTTGCGATGTGTTTCCATTTGTTGGCATTTGTTGTGATTTTCAAAGCGCAACAAATCGAAACAAATTTAAATCGCAAGAAATCAGATTTGTTTCGATTTGTTGCGATTTGTTGCGGTTTGTTGCTCTTTGTTGCTCTTTGTTACGATTTGTTGCGATTTGTTGCGACTTGTTGGGATTTGTTGGGATTTGTTGTGATTTGTTGCTAAACACCAGATGATTTTACTTGTGAAAGAGAAAACCCTCAGACATGCTAGGATGGATTAAGATCCTCTTGCATATATTCTCTTGCAACGCATCGTACGAACAAGACATGTTTGTACGAATCATTGCAGCGTGTAAAGTGGGATAAAGTAGGAAACTGTAAGTGAAGTTAAAATACTCATTAATAATTCATGACAAAAATTCAAAAGAAATCAATACCGTAGAAGTGGTTGTAAATCGGATACAGCATCGTCCTGATTTACATAAACTTTAGCTTCGATTTTCTCGGCTAAAACAGACCGTATCCCCAAAATAGTTGGTGAACTTGATTACTTAGATGCATTTGTATTTTAAGAAAGATACTTCCAGCTCGCTTTGTAAATCAGATACAGCTCGGCTGCGAATGCTGTATCTATTATACTAATGAATAGCTAAGGCACTGTTACATGTAGTGCAATGGTTCATGCAACTTGTCTCGCAACGAAATTGACGTATAGTTGGGAGACAAGTTGCGCGACCCATCGTGTCGTGTACATGCGTTAGACAAGTTGCGGCAATCGTTGCACATAGTTTAATCGAGATCTGCTCTATACAATATAGTACAATGGTTCATACAACTTGTCTCGCAACGGCATTAACGTATGGTTGGGAGACAAGTTGGTTGCGCGACCCATCGTGTCGTGTGACATGCGTTAAGCCCTAATGAAACGAGAACGCAAGTCATCGCAAGTTGGCAGTCAGAATTTCTGTGGCAGTCATTTGAACACCCAAATTAACAAAATAAAGGTTTCATGAGTGTTTTAAACAAGTTTTAACTTTGTCACGGTACATGATATTTTAGGGAAACTATTCAGAGCGGCTGGCTGAGATAGCGTGACTGCCAACTTGCGATGACTTGCGTTCTCGTTTGATTAGGGCTTTAGACAAGTTGCGGCAATCGTTGCGCATAGTTCAATCGAAGTTTGCTCTGTACAACAAGTTGTTCGCAGTAACTTGCCTTGTAACTGTCTTGAATATTGCATAGCATGGCTTTCCGAGACGAGAGTAAAATCGTCTGATGTTAGACACAGTAAAATAATCTAGTGTTAAGCCCTAATCAAACGAGAACGCAAGTCATCGCAAGTTTTAGCTTGTGCTTGCTTGTGTCTCGTTTGACCGCCAGCTTGCGATGACATGCGGTGACTTGCGTTAGCTTGCGACTAATTTGATCTTGTTCAAATTTCATCGCAAGTTTTCTTCAACTTGCGAGAGCTTGCGAAACGTTTGAACACAAAACACAAGTTGATGCAAATCTTTCGTGCTCCGTCGCCATAGATACTACCATGAGAACTAGCGAAAAGGCGTGGGAACTAGCGGAAGTGCAGAACTTGCGACGACTTGTGCCGACGTTTGACTGGTGGCATCGCAAGTCATCGTAAGCTAACTTGCCATGACTTGCGTTCTCGTTTGATTAGGGCTTTAGAGTAAAATAGTCTGGTGTTAGATACAGTAAAATAGTCTGGTGTTAGACAGAGTAAAATAGTCTGGTGTTAGACACAGTAAAATAGTCTGGTGTTAGACACAGTAAAATAGTCTGGTGTTAGACACAGTAAAATAGTCTGGTGTTAGACACAGTAAAATAGTCTGGTGTTAGACAGAGTAAAATAGTCTGGTGTTAGACACAGTAAAATAGTCTGGTGTTAGACAGAGTAAAATAGTCTGGTGTTAGACACAGTAAAATAGTCTGGTGTTAGACACAGTAAAATAGTCTGGTGTTAGACAGAGTAAAATAGTCTGGTGTTAGACACAGTAAAATAGTCTGGTGTTAGACACAGTAAAATAGTCTGGTGTTAGACACAGTAAAATAGTCTGGTGTTAGACACGGTAAAATAGTCTGGTGTTAGACAGAGTAAAATAGTTTGGTGTTAGACACAGTAAAATAGTCTGGTGTTAGACACAGTAAAATAGTCTGGTGTTAGACAGAGTAAAATAGTCTAGTGTTAGACAGAGTAAAATAGTCTAGTGTTAGACAGTAAAATAGTCTGGTGTTAGACAGTAAAATAGTCTGGTGTTAGACACAGTAAAATAGTCTGGTGTTAGACAGAGCAAAATAGTCTGGTGTTAGACAGAGTAAAATAGTCTGGTGTTAGACACAGTAAAATAGTCTGGTGTTAGACACGGTAAAATAGTCTGGTGTTAGACAGAGTAAAATAGTTTGGTGTTAGACACAGTAAAATAGTCTGGTGTTAGACACAGTAAAATAGTCTGGTGTTAGACAGAGTAAAATAGTCTAGTGTTAGACAGAGTAAAATAGTCTAGTGTTAGACAGTAAAATAGTCTGGTGTTAGACAGTAAAATAGTCTGGTGTTAGACACAGTAAAATAGTCTGGTGTTAGACAGAGTAAAATAGTCTGGTGTTAGACAGAGTAAAATAGTCTGGTGTTAGACACAGTAAAATAGTCTGGTGTTAGACAGAGCAAAATAGTCTGGTGTTAGACAGAGTAAAATAGTCTGGTGTTAGACAGAGTAAAATAGTCTAGTGTTAGACAGTAAAATAGTCTGGTGTTAGACACAGTAAAATAGTCTGGTGTTAGACACAGTAAAATAGTCTGGTGTTAGACAGAGCAAAATAGTCTGGTGTTAGACAGAGTAAAATAGTCTGGTGTTAGACAGAGTAAAATAGTCTAGTGTTAGACAGTAAAATAGTATGGTGTTAGACACAGTAAAATAGTCTGGTGTTAAACAGTAAAATAGTCTGGTGTTAAACAGAGTAAAACAATAAAGTTGTTGTTTCACACTCAACAATGCGTATGAAAGGGTCAACAAATCCGAAATCAAACGTTTTGTTTTTCTTTTATTCAGCCTCGAATGCTTCTCAGGGGGGGAGTGATCAAGGTGACACGGAGGATGCTGAAGTGTTTGATCTCAACGAGCAGCGTACGACAGATTCCGATCATGTCGACGAAGTCCACTTCAATACGTTGTCAAAAACCAACGAGAAACTTCAGTCTCTTGGACACAGTGTCTCAAAACACGTTGAACAGGTTAATCAGGTTTGGATTGATATTATTATGCAAATACTGCCATTTGCAAGCCACCGTTAGGCTTGCGATATTTTTCATGTTTGTTTACGTTTGAAAGTTGCACGTTTCACCAGAAAACGTTGAACGTTTAAAAACTAATCACTTCACGGCGTCATTTCAAAGAAACCTGTCAAAATGACGCCGCAAGTTGATTGATTTGTTTACGTTCAACGTTTTCTGGTGAAACTTGCAACTTTCAAACGTAGAGAAACATGAAGAAAAAGAATCGCAAGCCTAACGGTGGCTTGCAAATGGCAGTAATTGAATTATTGCATGCCGGGGAAATATATAATTATCAAAAAACAGTATTTAAGAATTGGAATTTATATATTGTTTTTTCTCGTTCTCGTTTTAGCATTCTGCCGATGCGAAGCAACTTGAATTAAGCCGTTCAATATTTATGCAGCTTCAGAAAAAGTTGACTGAGTTGAAAGATCAGTGCCAGGAACTGGAAAAGAAAAAACATTTGAGTAAGAACAAAGACTTTCTTTCCTTCCTCCCCTCCTTCCTTTCTTCCTTTCTTCCTTCCTTTCCTTTCCTTCCTTCCTTCCTTCCTTCCTTCCTTCCTTCCTTCCTTCCTTCCTTCCTTCCTTCCTTCCTTCCTTCCTTCCTTCCTTCCTTCCTTCATTCATTCATTCCTCCCTCCCTTCCTTCCTTCCTTCCTTCCTCCCTTCCTTCCTTCCTTCCTTCCTCCCTTCCTTCTTTCCATCCTTCTTTCCTCCCTCCCTCCCTCCCTTTCTTCGTTCGTTCGTTCGTTCGTTCGTTCGTTCGTTCGTTCGTTCGTTCGTTCGTTCGTTCGTTCCTTCCTTCTTTCCTTCCTTCCCTCTTTCCTTCCTTCCTTCTTTCCTCCCTACCTTCCTTCGTTCCTTCATTCACATTCATTCATTCATTCTTTCTTTCCTTCCTTCGTTCCTTTTTCCCTCCCTTCTCCTCCCTTCCTCCTTCTTTCTTTATTTTCCTCCATTCCTTCTTTCTTTCCTTCATTCCTTCCTTCTTTGTTTCCGTGATTTCTTTTAACGTGTCTTTTCATACTTCTCTACAGTCGAGAAGCAAATCCAGCAAGCCAGTGTAGCTGAGTATGTCAGTCGTAAACGATCGAGTGAGGGAAACGAAGTGAGTATAGCATGAACTAAGGACGTTACTCCAAATTAAATAATATTGACTTATTAACCGAGTGCGAGGTCTGTATGGGAAAGTATTTGCCTGAGGTTTTCGTACAGACCGAGCGACGAAGGAGCGAGGTTTGTGCGATAAAACCGAGGGCAAATACTTTCCCGTACAGACCGAGCAAACGAGGTTAATAAGGAATTTATTATATGGCTATTGGTTCATTCTATTTTTAAGTTTCGAGCGTTGTGTTCGTCTTGGGAGTATGCTGTTTACCTTTCCTGTTAACTTTTTCGTGTCGCTTCTTGGCCTTCTTGTTTACACCAGTTCGGCCTTTATTTGTCATGTTTTTAGATAAACAGCTTTAAAGAAAACCAGCAGCAATGTTCTAGCACATTTTATTGTTGAGAATATTTGAATAAAGATAACCAGTTCTCTTTTATTTGTATTCAAATCAACTCAGAAATTTTCCCGCCAAAACTTACAGGGCCGAGAAAAAAGCGTATTGACCCGAGGTCAATATCGTAGAATCCCGACCTCTCAGGAACCAATCAGCGTGCGTCGTTTTGCGTACGGACCGGAAATCAAACCCAGCCATATAATAATATAGTTTAAACCGCGACCTTCTCTCCCTCTATCTTTGTGTAGTTACAACAGCAAGTGGTTGAACTTACTCGGGACCGAGATCTTATGGAAACCAATGTGAAGAAATTAGAACATGAACTTGACAAGAGCAAAAGATTAACGTCGACACTTCGAGAAGAGAGAGATACTTTACGAAAACAGGTGAGACGGCAAAACCAGACCTGGAAAAAGTGTTCAATGTTCCTCGGATCCGAAATTTTCCCTAACAAATGTTCCTCAAAAGTGTGCACAGTCCTAGATAAAGCATTTTTCTTTCTGGCAGCAAAATCCAAAAATAAATATTTCCTGCTAAACTAAATTAAACGTTTTTCAATTTTATAAGTTGTGATACCACCAGACTTGCAAGTTTGTATCTCAAAACCAAAATTTATCTGAATGTGGTATCTATACATACTTTGAAATAGCGAACTTTTTCAATTGAATACTACGTAAACAAGTACTAGCGTCAAAAATCGAAATGCTGAAATAGTTGAATAAGATAAAAGCAGCTTGTATTCTTGCAAATGCACAATGACAGCTGCAGCCTGCAACAGCAACACTATACTGAAATGATAAATATTTCATTGTTTTCTAGAACAAATCGTTGCGTCATTTGCGCAAGGATATACGAAACTTAGACAGGTTAAGGTCATGTAATAAACCTTCAAAACACTTTCGAATTGTTTACAAATCGCCGCAGGGTTTGGCAAGAATATAGAAAGATGAGTCATCGAATATGAAACTTGATATTCGATCAAAAGTGATGCCCATCAAAATTGTGTGATTGTGTGACCGTGACGCTTTTCGATTTTTTGAAGAATAGGAAATTTATCTTTAAACTTTGACTTGGATTAAAAAAACTGACAAATATTTCCTGCAAGATACAAAAAATTTCCTGCGAACAACTTTTAGAAAAAAATTCCTGGTAGCGGCGCTGCCGGACATTTTCCAGCACTGAGTGTGGAAAGGGAAGCCTTGTACCTATATAGCCACTGCGTACGTTGCGTACCTAACTTTTTTAGGAAACAAAGTAAGTGTGTCTGTCTGTCCGCCCGTCTGCCCGTCCATCGATCCATCGATCCATTGATCCATTCATTCATTCATCCATCCATCCATTCACGAACGCTGCATATTTATAACTGAATATTATTTTCTTTCCGTTGAATAATCATATTTCTTGCTGTATTGTTTTCAGCGTAAAGATTCCAATAGTTCATTGAGGATCCCAGAGTCTCCTCTTACCAGTGTTAGTCGCTTAGAGACCAGTGATGGCGTCAGTGAATCAACCTCACCTCGCCCCAGTCGATCACGAAGTCAACCACCCTCGGCCTTCACTCCTGTACAGACCTCGCATCAAAACCAGTCCCAGTTCTCTCCTCGACTCACGCGGCCTCGTGGATCGTCAACGCCAACATCACCAGTGCCAAGACGACACAGTTTTAATAAGACGTGGCAGCTTGGAGATAGTCCTGGATCTTCGTTGAAGTCCATGAATTCTCCTCCTGGCAGTGGTGAGTTGGGTTGATTGATATTATTTTAATTGGACTAACCTTATGGTTAATATACAGCTTTTGGGATGTTATGGGATCGATAGGGATGTGATGGGATAGTTGGGGATGTGATGGGATATGTGGGGATGTAATGTGATCAAGTGGGATGTGATGGGATGGATAGGGATATGATGGATAGGGATGTGATGGGATGGGCGGTGATGTGATCGGATTGGTGAGACGTGGTGGGATAGGTTGGATGGTGTAGGATAGGTTGGGATGAGGTGGGATAGGTTGTAGGTTGGGATGAGGTGAGATAGGCTAGGATATGCTAGGATAGGTTTGGGATGAGGTGGGATAGGCTAGGATGTGTTGGGATGAAGTGGAATAGGTTGGGATGAGGTGGGATAGGCTAGGATAGGTTGGAATGAGGTGAGATAGGCTAGGATAGGTTGGGATGAGGTGAGATAGGTTGGGATGAGGTGGGATAGGCTAGGGTAGGTTGGGATGAAGTGAGATAGGCTAGGATAGATTTGGGATGAGGTGGGATAGGCTAGGATATGTTGGGATGAGGTGGGATAGGTTGGGATGAGGTGAGATAGGTTGGGATGAGGTGGGATAGACTAGGATATGTTGGGATGACGTGGGATAGGCTAGGGTAGGTTGGGATGAGGTGAGATAGGCTGGAAAAGGCTAGGATAGGTTTGGGATGAGGTGGGATAGGCTAGGATGGGTTGGGATGTGATGGGTTAGTTAATCAAAGTTGTTTTTCCTTCTATTGTTTGTTTTAGTCAAGTCAGCCCAGGGAGGAGGTTGGAAGTTGAATAATGTTTCCAGTGACCTGGGTTCGTCTGTTGTTAGTTGCCCGGATGCAGTTTTGATGAGTCGGCCAAAGAAAGACAGCAGAAGTGAGGGTGAAAACGAGTTGATTGAAGGACTGACTGGCGAGAAGTTTATCAAAATACTGGTTGGTGTTACTTTTGTTTATGGTTAGCGCACGCGCAAAGTGGTTTGCGCACGTTATAACAATAGTTAGTGCACGTTATACAATAGTTAGCGCACGTTACACAATAGTTAGTGCACGTTATACAATAGTTAGCGCACGTTATACAATAGTTAGCGCACGTTATACAATAGTGCACGTTATACAATTGTTAGCGCACGTTATACAATAGTTAGCGCACGTTATACAATAGTTAGTGCACGTTATACAATTGTTAGCTCACGTTATACAATAATTAGCGCACGCGGCAAAGTGATTTGCGCACGTTATACAATAGTTAACGCACGTGGCAAGGTGGTTAGCGCACGTTATACAATAGTTAGTGCACGCGGCACAATAGTTAGGGCATGTGGCACAGTGGTTAGCGCACGCGCCATTGCAATGCTGGTTCAATTAGAACTTGCTTTAGTCCTTCACTGAATGTTTGTGATTAATCTTTCAGCACCAGTTGCCTGATTTTGACAAAATGCCCGATTCTTTAGTCAACACTCTCCAGTCGTGCCAGACTCTTCGCGATGTGTTCCACGCCCTACATGCGCACTGGACACAACAATCATGTGAGCAGGTCCGCGAATACCAAACCGAAGTCGAAGGTTTACGAACAAAACTCGAGCATATCCGAGCGCAAAACAATGTCGTAGCGTTATCAATGGAGGAAAGTAAAAGCAACAGTGAGCAGCTGTCGTTATTGATTGGAAAATATGAATCCCAATGCACAGCACTTCAAGTTGAACTCGAGTTATGTGACCGGTCTATTGATGGTTACGAAGCATTAATCTATCTCTTAGAAAGCGAACAAGAGGTCCTAAACACGAATTGTAACGCTGATGGTATTGATTTGTTTCGCTATCGGACGCTTTCCCGAGGAGGGAGCGAAGCGAGACTGAGATGCGGGGATATGTATGAAGACGACGACGATCACGTTGCGTCGGCAACTTACGACAAACGACGACAAGCCGAGGCTCAGGCTCGGAAGCTATTACAGAAGTACGATAAAGGTTCGGACGGGAACGTATCAAGCGGAGGCAACCGACCGTGGGAGGAACTATCGTCGGTTAGTCGGACTAGTGCGACGAGCTCAACAGGGTCTTCAGCTGAGTTGGACTTCAATAAGGAGGAAGAAGGGAGACTAAGGGGATATCTAGCACGCTTGAGGGATGAACGGGACACTGTGAGGACAACACTGATGGAGTTACAAAGTGTTCACGATGTTGTAGTCCCTGTAGCCAGGATTGAATTGGACTCATTGGATGCTAGACTGGATTTAGAGAATGCAGTGTTATTACAAGAGTTAATGGCGCTTAAGGAAGAGAAGGCTGAGTTGCGTGCGAAGGTTTATCTGACGGAGAAAGAAAAGAAAGCACTGGAGTTAAGGTTGTCTTCACGCGAGGCGCAGGAACAAGCTTATGTAGTACATATTGAACATTTGAAATCTGAAGTGAAAGATCAGATTAGGAAACGACGGAAACTGGAAGAAACTGCCAGAGCAAAGCAGGGATCTAAAGCAAGCGTAAGTATATAACACATTGGAATCTAGATTTACAAGCGCATGCGCCTGTATGGAAAAGATGGGTATAGGAGGCAGTCTATTGCTGAGGATATTGTCTGTTGGGTTGTTCAAAATTCGTATATGACGTTGTGAATAAGTCTTGTAATGTGCTGGTAGTTGTTGCGGTGGGTTTAACGGTTGTTCTAAGATTGAGTAGCAACTTTCCAGTGTAAGTCGTTGTCTGTAGTTGGTGCAATAAGTAATGCACTCTGTCGAGTTGCAGTCAATGTTGTGTTTGGTATGTCGGTGGTGTTCCGCAACGTGGTTCGCTTGTTTGTGTTTGTGTTTGTGTTTGTGTTTGTGCCTGTGCCTGTGCCTGTGTTTGCGTTTGCGTTTGCGTTTGCGTTTGCGTTTGCGTTTGCGTTTGTGTTTGTGTTTGTGTTTAGTTAGTCTCGTTTTTTTGCCAGTATCACCAACTCTATGTAATTTACTGATTCAAGGTCAGTAGACAGGACGCAGTTTACAAGAGCAAATTCGCCAACTGCCAGACCACATACATTCGTGAGACTGGTAGAAACTTGAAAACGAGACTAACTGAACACAAACAAACAAACAAAGACAGAACTAACCACATTTTGAAACACTACCAACATACCAAACACAACATTGACTGAGACTCGACAGAGTGTATTACTTATTGCACCAACTACAGAAAACAACTTACAATGAAAAGTTGCTACACACACTTTGAACAACAACCGTTAACAATCATTATGACTTAGAGGGTGTTTATCAGTCAGTCCAGATACCCGGGCTAAACCGCTTTGCCAAGATTGTGCATGTGCTATTATTTCTTGTTAATTTTCATGTTGTGTTTATATGAGAACTGAGCCAGCCCGCCTATAGCCAAGATCTCGCTTTGTGAGACCGAGATTTCGGTTACCTGGGCTGTTTTTTCCCCATGTAAACACGATTGACCGGACAATGTTACAACAATGGTTGATGTATCAACACGTTCTTCGGTTGTTACAACATGCGTGAACAACGGTTGTTGTTTCATCAAGCTGTAACAACTTGTTGAAACAATGTTGAACAATGTTGTTCATTTATCAATGTTGTTCACATATGTCAACAAGTTGTTACAGCATTGTTCAGGCAACAATGCTGTAGCAACTTGCGAGATTTTTACGCATGTAGAAATCATCCTTTACACGTCGTCATGGAAACCTTGTCTTCCCTTAGGATGGTGATGTGTCTAGCAGTTCAGTTACGCCCGCGATCACTTTAGCTGAGTTACGAACAAGTGACGAGGATATTCCAGCGGACTTATACGAAGCTGCCAGGCGCGAAAAGAAATTGAAATCACGAATCCGAGAACTTGTAGACACGTTGGAGAACCTTTCTAAGAATTCTGAGAGCCGTCATCAACAAGCTGGCGAGTATATTGCTGATCTGAAGCGAGCCAACGGTGCTCTTGTGGCAGCGTACGAGAAGGCCAAGAGGAAGCATACAGCACGTGTGAAGAAATTGGAGTCACAGATGATGGCGATGATGGAGAAACACGAGAAACAGGTTGGAAAGGATTATTTTGTGTTCTGTTTTGGTGGTGGTGGTGGTGATGATGGCGATGGTAGTGGTGATGGTGATGGTGTTGATGGTATTGGTAGTGGTGATGGTGGCAGTTGTGATGATGGTAAGTGGTCATGGTCGTGGTGGTGATGGTGTTGGTGATGTTCGTGATAGTGGCAGTTGTGTGATGGTGATAAGTTGTGGTGATGGTAAGTGGTCATGGTCGTGGTGTTGGTGATGTTAGTGATAGTGGCAGTTGTGATGGTGATAAGTGGTGGTTGTGATGGTAGTGGTGATGTGGAGATAGTGGTAATGTGATGTAGTGATGGTGATGGTAGTGGTGATGGTATTGGTGATGGTCGTGATGTTAGTGAGAGTGGTAGTGGTGATAAGTGGTGATGGTAGTGGTGGTGATGGTGATGTGGAGGTAGTGGTGATGTGATGGTAGTGCTGGTGATGTGGTAGTGGTGATGATGGCGATGGTGGTGGTGATGATAGTGATGTTGTGATGATAAGTGGTGATGGTAGTGGTGATGTGGAAGTAAATAAATAAATGGTTTATTTCAGATATAAAATGGCACCTTCAAGGTGAAATACTTTATATTTACAGAATGGATGTTAAATAGATAATCAAAGAGCTAAAAACTAACTACGACTAAAATTTAACTACAGGTTAAATTAAAATAGCTAATATTCGCTGGGAAAAAACTATGCTTAAAACGTTTAGTGTTGCATTTGTATAGATCTAAGTTTTGACTGTTTCGAAGGTTACGGCCGTGGTGATGTGATGGTAGTGCTGGTGATGTGGTAGTGGTGATATTGGTGATAGTCATGATTATGGTCATGATGATGGTGATGGTTATGATGATGGTGGTGATGATGGTCATGATGATGGTGATGGTTATGATGATGGTGGTGATGGTGGTGGTCATGATGGTGGTGATGGTCATGGTCATGATTATGGTGGTGATGGTCAGGATGATGGTGGTGATGATGATGATGATGGTGGTAGCGCTTGTTGTTGTTGTTGATATGGTGATTATGATTGATGATGGTAAACAACAGCCACAACGACAAACGCATTCAATTCATCTTAATTCATTAATATAATCATTCTTTTGTTTTTCTATTCTAAGATATCAAGTCTTCGTGAAAGGATCTCAATGCAGGATGAACCTGAACCAACGCATCCGAACGAAACAGCATTATGAGAAGAGGAGAGCTGTCGCCATGACAATATCACGTATCCTTAACGGAGGTCGTGAGACCATTGAGCCTTGCTCAACATTCTAGAGTGGTTACCAACCAGCCATGCTTGTTATACCCCCATGCTTGCTGCAGTCCCTTTCAAATGGATTGACAGATACGGGAACAACCACACTCCAATTACATTTTAACCAACTTTGTCAACACAACAAGTTTGAAGAGTTACTGTCCATTATTTTTAATCTGGAGTAGTCTTAGCAACGTTCAGACATTTTTAATCCATTTGGTTTTGGAAGAGTTGGATCTTATTTTTGCAGTTTGCAATAACTAAAATACTATTCAAGCAACTATATGTAGTATGGAAAGTACTTGACAGTGCGGACACATGAACCATGAACGGTTACAGCGTTGTTTTGGGGTTGGCCATCAGGACCGTAGCCATGCACCAGTACGGATATGCACTGCATATCATTAGTAACTACTTAATAACCTCGACCGTTCTAGCCTGCATGCAGACTTCCCCCGCTTCCGTACCCAAGGGACTTTAAGATTCAGACAACGGACTACGGCTACGGTAGAAAGTTTAACAGTGATATTAAATGGTGGTGTATTTATACATTCAAATTTCAAGATACATTATCGCACTGACTCGCCTTGTTCTTAAATTCTTGAAGAGATACACTTGTTAAATCTATGTTAGTCGCGAGAGAAAGGTTAAGCTTTTCCAAGGCTTCTGTAGTGATTCAGGTTTCGCGTTGTCTTTACAACGTAAAAATGCTTTTTCTACGTTGTCAATAGAGTCACGACGGCATGAAAATTACTCTTGGGACCGTCGTTTGCAAAAGCTCTTTGTATATGACATAAAATTATATTGTTCAAACACGTTGCCGTAGTCGTAGTCGTTGCGTTTTCTTAAAGTCCCTTTTTTCTGCGCAACGGAGCCCAAAAGCTTGTTATGCTGACTTAGCATTTCGCAAGGCTAACCAGGCAAAACTTCCGGTTCGTTGGCGACCATTTTTTATCGCCTAAAGGCCGGCATGGCCGAATCTTGTGCCGTGTGTTCAGAGACGGTTGTTAAATGCTGTGATAAAAATTTAGCTGATAGTTCGGAAGCGGGGGAAGTCTGCACGCAGGCTACGACCGTTCGGACTTTACGGTAAAATATTAAACCAAGGTCTTGCTGTATTGACCGAGCGATAGCGAGGTTAATACGCTCAAGACTGAGGTTTAATATTTTACCGTAAAGACCGAACGGTCGAGGTTATTAAATAGTTTATTATATGGCACTTTTTATTTCAAAATCAATCTTGTATTTCTTGGTCTTCGCTTCCTTTAACTTCGTCAAAACACCGGACTAGCGTTATTTTCTGTTGTTTCTTTCTCGTCTGGATACTAGAATTTACTTCTATAATGTTCATCGTCGTTTATTTCATTTATTTCCGTCGTTTTTCGACAATAAAGTTTTTTATTAGGATGTTTTGTTTGTGGCCATTCGTAGGGCATTAACAATTTTCATAATGCCCACGGGCGTTACGGATAAATCTCGCCACGTCGGCAACCAATCACAGCGCGTGCTTTTACCGGAAGTAATCCGTGCCATATAATAATTTCGCTTAATATTAATATATGATATGCAGGAAATAGCGTTTCAGAGCCTTAGAAAATCAAAACATTTCCGGGGGAGCATACCCCCTGATCCCCTAGAAATTTATTTTCGGCGCCCGCATCCACCACGCCCAACCAGGCCACTTCAAAATTTGTGGCTACGGCCCTGACCATGTTTCGGGGTTAAGCCATTTAGTAATCTTGATTGCGCATCAAAATGACGCGTTTTGCATCGGGGATAAAACGTATTTCAATCCATAACATCAGGCTAAGGTCGCAAGATTCATTTGCATTGTCATTTACACTTCCGAATCCGTTATACTGAATTCCTCAGCCTGATGTTATGAATTGAAATAAGTTTTATCCTAACGGAGAACGCGTCATGTTGATGCGCAGTCGAGATTCGAGTATGACGTTGTCCAATTGGTGATGGAGCCACACATAAAAAGCACTGGGGTGAGAAATGAAAAGCAGAAAGCGCGGGAAACCATATAAGGCATCATCCCAGGTCTTATCTCCGACTTTTTCACAGAGCACAGAGAAAGGCAACATGCTACGCTTTAAATACAAATTGGCTTATAAGCAAGTGCATCTCAGAGATTTAATAAACGTTCGTCGAGACCTTGCTTCTAAGCTACAAACAACCATAGTCAATCGAGATATGGTCTGGAAACTCGGCAAACTTCAAAGCGCCTATAATGAGCTGGGATTTTATGTTGAACCGTACCTTACACCGTGCACATCCTTTGTTTTAGGTTGATTAATATTTAAATGGAACGGTTGAGTAATTGTACTGAAACGTTGCTATTGGATAATTCGTTCATTATACTAAAATACAATGTGTTCAGTGACCGTCGAACAAAAGGCGAACAAAAAGATGAATTAGCTGAGTTTCCAGACCATATTTTGAATGACTATGAAACAACGGACAAGTTTCAATTTTGTTCATGGTTTTTGTGTCTCGCTCTGTGAATTGTATTTTGTAGAGGACAAAGAATTGGTCATTATTTAAAGTAAGAGAAAGAGCTTTATTAGAGAGATTATTATGTGCTTTCAAAAGTCTTAGAAGAAATGAATATTTATAGCACGTTACAAGTTTCAACTGTATCTGGATGCCATAGACTCTTGTGCTTGTTGAAGGCAGTGAATATATAGGAGAGGGCTGACCTGACTTTCATTGGGTGAGAAATTTGAAACTTGCTTGTGATATATTTGTTGGTCGGTCGGTCTGTCTGTCTCTACGCCTTTGCATGTTTGTCTGTCTGCACGTTTGTCTGTCTGTCTGTCTGTCTGTCTGTCTGTCTGTCTGTCTGTCTGTCTGTCTGTCTGCGCGTTTGTATGTATGTCTGTCTGTCTGCGCGTTTGTTTGTTTGTTTGTCTGTCTGTCTCCGCATCACTAGAAGGCCACACCCCTTGGTTTTGAAACAGAGTCTATGGCACCCAATGTACCTCAACTGTAACTAAAAACGTTTGTAAATTTGAAAGGCACTTATATTTTGTAAATGAATATTGCTAATAAAGTTATATGTACTTAATCTCTTCTCTGTCCCCAGTAGCGATCCGCAAAGATAAGGTAAGAATATTGTCATGGGGTGAAATATGTTCCATTTAACGAAAGCACAGCGCAGTGTTAGCACGGGCGGCGTGTGCTGTTAGCGCGCTGCCTCTCACAAAAAAGTTAAGCCCGGTTAGACGGGGTTAGTACTTGGATGGGTGACGGCTTGGGAATGACCCCGTTGTTGGGCTTGGATCGGAACTCATGTGAGTAGAGTTGTAGTTGATCTCTCCTGTGCTTCGAGGGTTTTTCGCCGGGTTCTCCGGTTTTCCCCCCTCAATAAAATCAACACCTAACATCTTAGCTGTGAACTGTGTCGTTGGCGGCTGCTTGGAGCGCCTTTGATATGCCTCGACACGGCCACGTTGATCTGCGTCCTTCGCAATTCAGCCACTGGCTGCAAGTAAGGATGATTAGCCCCCCAGTCCTTTATCCTTTAGTTGAATGAAACTTTTTTTTTTGTCAAATTTGTTTTATATTTTAAATAGATCCTTGTTATTGTTTAGTAAGATTTTAGAATGTTGTCTTTTTGAAGTTTCTTTAAGGTTTTAGGAAGATTGGATGTTAGAAGGGTTGGATTTGATGATGCAGATCGAGTTGTGCAATGGAACAAAAGGTATAATGCAATAAGAACTGCTTTGTAAAGCATATACTCTGTGCGCCTTGCTCCCCGACTTCTGCGCGAAAGACAGAGACCGAGGGGGACAGACAGACGCACGCACAACAGAAATACAGACACAGACAGAAATACAGACTCGCAGACCTACCCTTGCGGTGCGTGGGATAAAATGCGAGGATTTTGTAAAGTTAATATAAATAGGAATTGTGCGCAATGCCCTGGGGGGACGGTACCTTGGTTTTAATTTAGAGGGAGGGGCATTTTTTCCCCAGTTGCGCGCAAGGCCTGGCCAAACGCTTTCAACATTTCATGCAACATCGTTCAACATTGTTGAACGCATGTTGAACGAAAATTTGAACATGTTCAAATTTCGTTCAACATCGTTCAAATTTCGTTCAACATCGTTCAACAACGTTCAACAACATTCAACAGGGTGGCCATACGCTTTCAACATGTTGAATCACGGTTGAATTCAACAGTGTTGAATGAAATGTTGAAAGCGTTTGGCCAGGCC
This sequence comes from Paragorgia papillata, assembly GCA_035771165.1. Lineage (NCBI taxonomy): Eukaryota > Metazoa > Cnidaria > Anthozoa > Scleralcyonacea > Coralliidae > Paragorgia > Paragorgia papillata. Next base: position 797,135 of record JAWNZC010000216.1, on the reverse strand, counting down.
TTAAGCTTTCCGAAACGCGAGAGAAGGCGGAGCTCTACAAAAATAATATGAACACGCCTCCCCCCGGAAAAAATTAGACTCCATTTACTACTATCATGCGTACTTGCCCCCCGGATAGTTTCTCACCCCCCTGTCCTTTTATACTGGCTTCGAAAGGGACTTATTTCGGAGCATTTTCGAGACGTTTAGCAAGGAATTTTGTATTCCCGGGTTTTGTCCTCTCGATACTAAATTGCACAAAAAGATACTTTAAAGTATTTAAAATTTCCTAAAGCGTTGCTCAGACAATGTTCCAGTGTCGCTAATAAAAATACAATTGTTTTTTAGTCTTATTTTCAGCTTTAAATATCACAAAATCGGAAAAGAATTTGTCCTTTTGTTAAATCCGGGAAGACTTCTCCGCCCGGGTATTTCTCATACTCAAATCCCGGTATAATCCTTGTCTATCCTTCGCAATCATCGAAGTCTTTGAGGTTTATCCTTGAAAATCCTCAAAGTCCTTGATATCCTCTGGGTTAGGGGGGAGGGAAGTTCAGGATTAATGACTGGGGGGAGACTGCCTTTATCAATTAGTCGAGGCGCGAAAAGTTAACCAATAGGAAGCGCCGTAGCTGTGACGTAGTCCAATCTAACTAATCAAATCATTGACTTTGCATCATGTGATCAATTTTGTATTCAGGTTCAAATCCTTGCCCCAAATCTCTGGTTCATTTTGGGGGAAGACGCCAGGCAGAGCAGACTTCCATCGCTCCATTCCTTTAAAAATTCAGCTTCCCCTGAAGAAAATGGCCCTGGCTTCTCCAAAAAGTAAGTACACGTTATTTAATTCATTTTCGTTTATTCTTGTTGCGTCCTTTTTTTGTTTTTTGGCGTTTTTTTTGCTCGGTTCGAGTTGGCGGCCGGCCTTCGGAAAGGCCTTCGAAGACGAAGCAAGATGTCGGGTTTTTCGAAGCTGGCAGCTCTGTTTTTGCTCAAAGTGTTTCAGAAACTACACCAGGACAAACCTTCGACAAGAATTGTGGTCTTTCAAGAAGAATTTCGAAGTTTTTTCAACATTTTTGGGACTTTTCGGGGCGAACGTCACTCGGTTCAAGTTTCCCGCTTCGAAGACAAAGACGGCTTTGGTTGGCTTTTTGCAGTCCTTTGGCAATTTTTTCGGGACTAATAAAGGTTTTACACAACATTTGTTGTCCTTTCTTGTGTCTTTTGTCTTTTTTTGTCCAATTTTCGGCTTTTTTTTCCGGCTCCGGTTCAAGCGCCAGGTCGGCCTCCGAAGGCCCCTCGAAGACGAAGCAAGACTCGGGTTTTTCGAAGTTCACAGCTCTGGTACAGACTAAAATCTTTCAGAAACTAAACAAAGACAAGCTTTTGGCGATAACTGTGGCCTTTCACTAAGAATTTCGACGTTTTTTCTCGGTTTGGGAGCGATTTTTGGGTGTCAGATACGTGTTAACTTTTCCGGCCCTCAAGAGCTTCGTCTTCGAGCAAAAACCTTCGGATGGGTTTCAAACCTTGTATTTTTCAGAAAGCAGAAGCATTTCGACGGATATCTGAAGAATTCTCGTGAATTTTTTCAACGTTTTGAGGACTTTTTGATGAAAATTTCGCTCGCCAAAAGTTTCCCGCCTACAAGACGAGACACGGTTCTTGCTGGCGTTCTTCAAATATCTTTACGTTTTCTGAAAAATATAGGTTTAATTGAAGAGTTTCTTCGTTTGTGTATCGTTTTGAACGCATTTTACGGCTTTTTGCGATAAATTCGGCTTTTTTGAACTCGCATTAAAAACCGGGCAACGAGCCAGCGACCGGCATTGTTTACTCGCTGTCATTTCGACTTCGGACGCTTGGAAGCAAATTCCTTTGATTTAACACAAGAATTTTCAAGATTGGACGCTAAAACTCGTTTATTTTGGAGAGATTTTCATTCTGATGTGAGTATTTCGTTTTTAGAAGCGATGGACCGAAATAAATAGGCTTTTTGCATGTAGATTTCAACATAAAAAACGTTCACAATTTGAAGCAACTCTATTGCATTTTCTCTCGCATTTTTCAGCGTTTTAAAAGCAGTTTGGCACGAAATTTAGCCAAGAAATCCGAGTCTTGTACGGCAAACGAAGTAAACAGTTACGGTTGTTTGGCATTTCGAGTTTTAAATAAATATATCTTCCGTTTGTGTTTATATATTTTACGTTGAAACAACAAGGACTTCGCCACTTCGCTTCGCCTAAATATTTTCAAAATATGTTTCCAAAACTTTCGTTCGCCTGTTCGCAGTTTCTCATGGACAGACTTTCGGGAAAGTATTCGCACAATTGCATGTTTAAACCGTTTTTTACAACTTTAAATCAGGCTGATATTATTAAGAAAGGATTTTATAAAAAACAATTTCCCTTGAGAGTACCTATATCACATGAAAAACACGTGAATGAATTGTTTTCGCCTTTGACAGTCCTATTTCTAGCACGTTACAGTACTGTTTCGTCGTATGGAATTCGGATGGATATATATATATATATATATACTGCATTTCTGAAAGAATTCTGGCTAGGATTTCCATTTAAAACCGAGCTTTTGTTGGGAGATTTTGAAAAGAAACAAAGTTACGCTTGTGTGTCGAATTTAAAAAACCAACAAAGAAATAATGGAATTTTCGATACTGGTAAGTTCTTATTTGTTTCCTTGTAAATGCAACTTGCAAATGTTCAGAAACTAAGAAAGCAAAATATATTAAAACCAAAATAAAGTCCAGGCGAAGTCACCTTTCTGTTTCAACGTAAAATAAACACAATTGGATGTTATTTTGGGTAGTATAGCGCAGTATAGTGTAGTATGTTGCTCCATGGTGTCATGTAGCGCTGTATGGTGCTATATAGTGCTGTATGGTGCTATATAGTGCTGTATGGTGCCCTATAGTGCTTATGGTACTATATAGTGCTGTATGGTGCTATATAGTGTTGTATGGTGCTATATAGTGCTATATAGTGCTGTATAGTGCTATATAGTGCTGTATGGTTCCAAATAGAGCTATGTGGTGCTATATAGTGCTGTTGGTGCCATATAGTGCTGTATAGTGCCATATGGTGCCATGTGGTACTGTACAGTGCCATATAGTGCTGTATGGTGCTGTATAGTGCTATATAGTGCTGTATGGTGCTATATAGTGCTGTATGGTGCCATATAGTGCTGTATAATGCCATATAGTGCTGTATTGTGCTATATAGTGCTGTATGGTGCCATATAGTACTGTATGGTGCCATGCAGTGCTGTATGGTGCTATATAGTGCTGTATGGTACTATATAGTGCTATATAGTGCTGTATGGTGCCATATAGTGCTGTATAGTGCCATATAGTGCTGTATGGTGCCATATAGTGCTGTATGGTGCCCTATAGTGCTGTATGGTGCCCTATAGTGCTGTATGGTACCATATAGTACTGTATGGTGCCATATAGTGCTGTATGGTGCCATATAGTGCTGTATGGTGCCCTATAGTACTGTATCGTGGCATATAGTGCTGTATGGTGTCATATAGTGCTGTATGGTGCCCTATAGTGCTGTATGGTGCCATATAGTGCTGTATGGTGCTATATAGTGTTGTATGGTGCCATATAGTGCTGTATGGTGCCATATAGTGCTGTATGGTGCCATATAGTGATGTATGGTGCCATATAGTGCTGTATGGTGCTATATAGTGCTGTATGGTGCCATATAGTGCTGTATAGTGCCATATAGTGCTGTATGGTGCTATATAGTGCCATATAGTGCTGTATGGTGATTGGTGCTATATAGTGCTGTGTGGGGCCATATAGTGCTGTATGGTGCTATATAGTGCTGATGGTGCTATATAGTGCTGTATGGTGCTATGTAGTGCTGTATGGTGCTATATAGTGCTGTGTGGTGTCATATAGTACTGCATGGTGCTATATAGTGCTGTATGGTGCCATATCGTGCTGTATGATTCCCAATAGAGCTATATGGTGCTATATAGTGCTGTATGGTGCCATATAGTGCTGTATATGCTATATAGTATTGTATAGTGCTCTATGGTGCCCTATAGTGTTGTATGGTGCTGTATAGTGCCATATAGTGCTGTATCAGGTGCCATATAGTGCCTAATGCTATATGGTGCATATAGTGCTTTATGGCGATATATAGTGCTATATAGTGCTGTATGGTGCCATATAGCACTATATGATACCATATAGTGCTGCATGGTGTCATATAGTGCTGTATGGTGCCATGTGGTACTGTACAGTGCTGTATGGTGCTATATGGTGCCATATAGTGCTGTATAGTGCCATATAGTGCTGTATGGTGCCATGTGGTGCTGTATGGTGCCATATAGTGCTGTATGGTGCCATATAGTGCTGTATGGTGCCATATAGTGCTGTATTGTGCCATATAGTGCCATGTGGTACTGTACAGTGCTGTATGGTGCTATATGGTGCTGTATAGTGCCATATAGTGCTGTATGGTGCCATGTGGTGCTGTATGGTGCCATATAGTGCTGTATGGTGCCATATAGTGCTGTATTGTGCCATATAGTGCTGTATGGTGCCATGTGGTCCTGTATGGTGTGATGTGGTGCTATTTGGTGCCATGTGGTGCTGTATTGTTCCACATTGTGCTGTTTGCTGCTTTATAGTGCTATATAGTGGTGTATGGTGCCATATTGTGCTGTATGGTGCCATATAGTGATGTATGGTGCCATATAGTGATGTATGGTACCATATGCTGTTTGGTGCTTCATGGTGCCATATAGTGCTGCATGGTTGCATATAGTGCTGTATGGTGCCATATAGTGATGTATAGTACCATATAGTGCTGTATGGTACCAATTATAGTGCTGCATGGTGCTGTATAGTTTTATGTTGTGCTGTATTGCGTAGTATAGTACTGTAATGGTGCTGTAATGTGTAGTAGTTACTCTATAGTGTAGTATGAGCCATGGAATCTTTAAAACACGAGCAGGAGTGTTTTATCAGATTTAAAACCACAATGGCGCAGCCCGAGTGTTTTAGATCTGATAAAACACGTGATGCGAGTGTTTTGAATGGCTTCAAAAACGATTCGTTATTGGATGTTATGTTCATTAGTATTCTTTATGTTTTTACTAATAGTATTAATACTATTATTTATACTAATAGTATTTAGTCATGGTGTAATTATAATATAATAATATTGTAATTTTGTGTGTTTAGGGATTTAAAACAATTCAGGATATATTACAAATAACCTGGGATATAAAGATATGTACTACTTGAGTAACCTACCTACAAAGGAAGTAGATGGCCTGGTTCTGTTTATTTCAGGGTTTTTTGCATGGTTAATTATTGCATGGTTTAATAATTGCATGGTTAATTTTTGCATGGTTTAATTGTTGCATGAATTAATTATTGCATGGTTTAATTATTGCATGGTTTAATTATGGCATGGTTTAATAATTGCATGGTTTAATTATTGCATGATTGCATGGTTTAAATATTGCATGATTGTATGGTTTAAATATTGCATATAAAATAAATATATACATGGTTCATTGCATGGTTTAATTATTGCATGGTTTAAGTATTGCATGGTTCATTGCATGGTTTAATTATTGCATGGTTTAAATATTGCATGGTTCATTGCATGGTTTAATTATTGTATGGTTTAAATATTGCATGGTTCATTGCATGGTTTAATTATTGTATGGTTTATTGCATGGTTTCCTTATTGCATGATTGCATGGTTTAAATATTGCATGGTTTAATTATTGCGTGGTTTAAATATTGCATTGTTCATTGCATGGTTTAATTATTGCATGGTTCAATACATGGTTCATTGCATGGTTCATTGCATGGTTTAATTATTGCATGATTGCATGGTTCATTGCATGGTTTAATTATTGCATGGTTCATTGCATGGTTTAATTATTGCATGATTGCATGGTTTAAATATTGCATTGTTCATTGCATGGTTTAATTATTGCATGGTTCAATACATGGTTCATTGCATGGTTCAATACAATTGGTTCATTGCATGGTTCAATACACGGTTCATTGCATGATTTAATTATTGCATGGTTCTTTGCATGGTTTAATTATTGCATGATTGCATGGTTTAAATATTGCATGATTCATTGCATGGTTTAATTATTGCATGGTTTAAATATTGCATGATTTAATTATTGCATGGTTCATTGCATGGTTTAATATTTGCATGGTTCATTGCATGGTTTGTTGCATGGTTCAATGCATGGTTTAAATATTGCATGATTGCCTCGCTCAATTGCACAACTGAGAATTTTGAAATGCACTAAGTCAGAGTATCTCAAAGCAACTATAAAAAAAACAGTCTTGAAGAGAACCAATGAAAGATAATTTTTACGTGAACTATAAATGGATCAAGCAGGTACAGTATTATTTTAAATAAATTTTATTTCGCATTATGTTAAATAATAATATAATAATAATAATAATAATATAATAATATTCAAATAATAGCATTTCAATAACTATACATCAATTTCAGAATAGATAAAACACTGTACATATTCCACTTGTAAAAATAATTTTTTGTAGTAATATATCTACTAGTAATAAAAAATTATCTACTAATAATCTATCTACTATAATAATCTATCTACTAATAATCTATCTACTATAATAATCTATCTACTAATAATCTATGTACTAATAATCTATCTACTAATAATCTATCTACTAATAATCTATGTACTAATAATCTATCTACTAATAATCTACCTACTAATAATCTATCTACTAATAATCTATGTACTAATAATCTATCTACTAATAATCTATCTACTAATAATCTAATTGCACTAATAATCTATCTACTAATAATCTATGTACTAATAATCCATGTACTAATAATCTATCTACTAATAATCTATGTACTAATAATCCATGTACTAATAATGTATCTACTAATAATCTATGTACTAATAATCTATGTACTAATAATCTATCTACTAATAATCTATCTACTAATAATCTATCTACTAATAATCTATGTACTAATAATCTATGTACTAATAATCTATCTACTAATAATCTATCTACTAATAATCTATCTACTAATAATCTATCTACTAATAATCTATCTACTAATAATCTATGTACTAATAATCTATCTACTTAAATAATCTATCTATTAATAATTTATCTACTAGTAATCTATCTACTAATAATCTATCTACTAATAATCTATCTACTAATAATCTAATTGCACTAATAATCTATCTACTAATAATCTATGTACTAATAATCCATGTACTAATAATCTATCTACTAATAATCTATGTACTAATAATCTATCTACTAATAATCTATCTACTAATAATCTATCTACTAATAATCTATCTACTAATAATCTATGTACTAATAATCTATCTACTAATAATCTATGTACTAATAATCTATCTACTAATAATCTATCTACTAATAATCTATCTACTAATAATCTATCTACTAATAATCTATGTACTAATAATCTATCTACTTAAATAATCTATCTACTAATAATCTATCTACTAATAATGTATCTACTAATGTATCTACTAATAATTTTTCTACTAATAATCTATCTACTTAAATAATCTATCTACTAATAATCTATCTACTAATAATCTATCTACTAATAATCTATCTACTAATAATCTAATTGCACTAATAATCTATCTACTAATAATCTATCTACTAATAATCTGTCTACTAATAATGTATCTACTAATAATTTATCTACTAATAATCTATCTACTAATAATCTATCTACTAATAATCTATCTACTAATAATCTATCTACTAATAATCTAATTGCACTAATAATCTATCTACTTAAATAATCTATCTACTAATAATGTATCTACTAATAATGTATCTACTAATAATGTATCTACTAATAATTTTTTCTACTAATAATCTATCTACTTAAATAATCTATCTACTAATAATCTATCTACTAATAATGTATCTACTAATAATTTATCTACTAATAATCTATCTACTAATATTCTATCTACTAATAATCTATCTACTAATAATCTATCTACTAATAATCTATCTACTAATAATTTATCTACTAATAATCTATCTACTAATAATCTATCTACTAATAATCTATCTACTAATAATCTATATCTACTAATAATCTATCTACTAATAATCTAATTGCACTAATAATCTATCTACTTAAATAATCTATCTACTAATAATGTATCTACTAATAATGTATCTACTAATAATGTATCTACTAATAATGTATCTACTAATAATTTTTCTACTAATAATCTATCTACTTAAATAATCTATCTACTAATAATCTATCTACTAATAATCTATCTACTAATATTCTATCTACTAATAATCTATCTACTAATAATATACTAATAATTTACTAAAAATCATTACATTTCTGTACACAGATAAAACACTGTACATATTCCACTTTTAAAAATTACAATAATTTTTTGTACAGAACTCATTTAACTAAACGTTTGTATATTTTTTATCTGAGCAAACAGGATGGAATAACAGGATGGGAGAACAGGATGGAGAAATACGATGGAAGAACTGAGGATGGGGAAACAGGATGGGGAACCTCAGACAACCGGAAACAGGATAGAGAAACAGAATGGGGAAAAGGGTTGGAGAAACAGGATGGAGAAAAGATCGAGTTGGAGAAGCAGAATGGAGAACCAGGATGGAGAAATATATGTAATTGGGATGGAGAAATATATGTAATACTCTTTTGTAAATGTTACTTAAACTTTATAAAATAAAAAAATAGAAAACGTGGCTGAAAAAACAGGATGGGGAAACAGGATAAAAAAAGAGAATGGAGAAGGTTAGAGAAACAGGATGGAAGAAATGCTATTGCAACAAATATAACAGGATTGAAAAAAAATAGGATGGAGAAACAGAATGGGGAAAAGGATTGGAGAAAAATAGGATGTAAAAACAGAATGGATATTAAAAGGTAATGTGGAGTGACAGGTAAAACTTTAAATTTAGTAAAATTGAATTTAGTTTAATAGATTTAAAAAAAGGGTGGGAAGTAGGCTGGGATGGAGAAACAGGTTGGAAAAATAGGTTGGGAAAATAGGATGGAGCAACATGATGGAGATACAGGTTGGAGAAACAGGATGGAAAACAAAATGGAGAAACAGGATTGAAAAATAGGATGGAGAAACAGGTTGGAGAAACAGGGTGGAAAACAAAATGGTGAAACAGGATTGAAAAATAGGATGGAGGAACATGATGGAGAAACAGGTTGTAGAAACAGGATTGAAAAATAGGATGGAGAAACATGATGAAGATACAGGATGAAAAACAAAATGGAGAAATAGGATGGAGAGAAACAGGTTGGAGAAATAGGATGGAGAATCAGGATGGAAAAACAGGATGGGGAAAAAAGTTGGCAAAACAAGAAGGGTATTTAAAGGTAATTGTTGTGACAGGTAAAACTTCTGTTTGTTTTTTTGATTTTTTTGAAATTTTAAATAATATATATAATTTAATCCTAAAAAAAAGCAGGATATAGAAATAAGTTGGAGAAATAAGTTGGAAAAAAGGATGGACAAACAGGATGAAAACAGAAAGGAGAAACAGGGTGGAATTAGGTGGAAAAACACAATTGGAAAACAGGTTTCAGGAACAGGATAAAAAAACAGAATGGAGAAATAGGATGGAGAAACAGGATTGAAAAATAGGATGGAGAAACATGATGGAGATACAGGATGGAAAACAAAATGGAGAAATAGGATGGAGAAACATGATGGAGAGAAACAGGTTGGAGAAATAGGTTGGAGAAATAGCATGGAAAAACAGGATGGGGAGAAAAGTTGGCAAAACAAGAAGGGTATTAAAAGGTAATTGTTGTGACAGGTAAAACGTCTCTTGTTTTTTTAATTTTTTTGCAATTTTAAATAATATATATAATTTAATCCTAAAAAAAAGCAGGATATAGAAATAAGTTGGAAAAAAGGATGGACAAAGAGGATGAAAAACAAAGGAGAAACAGGGTGGAATTAGGTTGGAAAAACACAATTGGAAAACAGGTTTCAGAAACAGGATAAAAAAACAGAATGGAGAAACAGGATGGAGAAAATAGGAAAAAAAACAAGATGGATATTAAAAGGTAATGTGGTGACAGGTAAAACTATTGTTGTATTTTTTGAATTTTTTTAAATTTTAAATAATATAGAATTTAGTTTAATAAATCTTAAAAAAAGCAGGATATAGAAATAGGTTGGAGAAATAGGATGGAGAAAAATGATGGACAAAGGGGATGAAAAATAGGTAAGAGAAACAGGGTGGAAAAACGCAATGGAAAAACAGGTTGGAGAAACAGGTTGGAGAAACAGGATGGAAAACAAAATGGAGAAACAGGATTGAAAAATAGAATGGAGAAACATGATGGAGAAACAGGTTGGAGAAACAGGATGGAAAACAAAATGGAGAAACAGGATTGAAAAATAGGATGGAGAAACATGATGGAGATACAGGATGGAAAACAAAATGGAGAAACAGGATGGAAAACAAAATGGAGAAACAGGATTGAAAAATAGGATGGAGAAACATGATGGAGATACAGGATGGAAAACAAAATGGAGAAATCGGATGGAGAAATCGGATGGAGAAACATGATGGAGAGAAACAGGCTGGAGAAATAGGATGGAGAATCAGGATGGAAAAACAGGATGGGGAAAAAAGTTGGCAAAACAAGAAGGGTATTAAAAGGTAATTGTTGTGACAGGTAAAACGTCTCTTGTTTTTTTAATTTTTTTGCAATTTTAAATAATATATATAATTTAATCCTAAAAAAAAGCAGGATATAGAAATAAGTTGGAGAAATAAGTTGGAAAAAAGGATGGACAAAGAGGATGAAAAACAAAGGAGAAACAGGGTGGAATTAGGTTGGAAAAACACAATTGGAAAACAGGTTTCAGAAACAGGATAAAAAAACAGAATGGAGAAATAGGATGGAGAAACAGGATGGAGAAAATAGGAAAAAAAACAAGATGGATATTAAAAGGTAATGTGGTGACAGGTAAAACTATTGTTGTATTTTTTGAATTTTTTGAAATTTTAAATAATATAGAATTTAGTTTAATAAATCTTAAAAAAAGCAGGATATAGAAATAGGTTGGAGAAATAGGATGGAGAAAAATGATGGACAAAGGGGATGAAAAATAGGTAAGAGAAACAGGGTGGAAAAACGCATTGGAAAAACAGGTTGGAGAAATAGGTTGGAGAAACAGGTTGGAGAAACAGGATGGAAAACAAAATGGAGAAACAGGATTGAAAAATAGAATGGAGAAACAGGTTGGAGAAACAGGATGGAAAACAAAATGGAGAAACAGGACGGAAAACAAAATGGAGAAACAGGATTGAAAAATAGGATGGAGAAACATGATGGAGATACAGGATGGAAAACAAAATGGAGAAACATGATGGAGAGAAACAGGCTGGAGAAATAGGATTGAGAATCAGGATGGAAAAACAGGATGGGGAAAAAAGTTGGCAAAACAAGAAGGGTATTAATAGGTAATTGTTGTGACAGGTAAAACTTGTCTTGTTTTTTTTATTTTTTTGAAATTTTAAATAATATATATTAATTTAATCCTAAAAAAAAAAGCAGGATATAGAAATAGGTTGGAGAAATAAGTTGGAAAAAAGGATGGACAAAGAGGATGGAAAACAAAGGAGAAACAGGGTGGAATTAGGTTGGAAAAACACAATTGGAAAACAGGTTTCAGAAACAGGATAAAAAAACAGAATGGAGAAATAGGATGGAGAAACAGGATGGAGAAAATAGTAGGAAAAAAACAACAAGATGGATTTTAAAAGGTAATGTGGTGACAGGTAAAACTATTGTTGTATTTTTTTAATATAAATAATATAGAATTTATTTTAATAAATCTTAAAAAAAGCAGGCGATATAGAAATAGGTTGGAGAAATAGGATGGAGAAAAATGATGGACAAAGGGGATGAAAATTAGGTAAGAGAAACAGGGTGGAAAAACGCATCGGAAAAACAGGTTGGAGAAGTAGGTTGGAGAAACAGGATGGAAAACAAAATGGAGAAACAGGATTGAAAAATAGGATGGAGAAACATGATGGAGAGACAGGTTGGACAAACAGGATTGAAAACAAAATGGAGAAACAGGATTGAAAAATAGGATGGAGAAACATGATGGAGATACAGGATGGAAAACAAAATGGAGAAATAGGATGGAGAATCATGATGGAGAGAAACAGGTTGGAGAAATAGGATGGAGAATCAGGATGGAAAAACAGAATGGGGAAAAAAGTTAGCAAAACAAGAAGGGTATTAAAAGGTAATTGTTGTGACAGGTAAAACTTCTGGGTTTTTTTTTGATTTTTTTGAAATTTTAAATAATATATATAATTTAATCCTAAAAAAAAGCAGGATATAGAAATAGGTTGGAGAAATAAGTTGGAAAAAAGGATGAACAAAGAGGATGAAAACAGAAAGGAGAAACAGGGTTGAATTAGGTTGGAAAAACACAAATGGAAAACAAGTTTCAGAAACAGGATAAAAAAACAGAATGGAGAAATAGGATGGAGAAACAGGATGGAGAAAATTAGGGAAAAAAAACAAGATGGATATTAAAAGGTAATGTGGTGACAGGTAAAACTATTGTTGTATTTTTTGAATTTTTTAAAATTTTAAATAATATAGAATTTAGTTTAATAAATCTTAAAAAAAGCAGGATATAGAAATAGGTTGGAGAAATAGGATGGAGAAAAATTATGGACAAAGGGGATGAAAAATAGGTAAGAGAAACAGGATTGAAAAATAGGATGGAGAAACATGATGGAAAACAAAATGGAGAAATAGGATGGAGAAACAGATGGAGAGAAACAGGTTGGAGAAATAGGATGGAGAATCAGGATGGAAAAACAGGATGGGAAAAAAAGTTGGCAAAACAAGAAGGGTATTAAAAGGTAATTGTTGTGACAGGTAAAACTTCTCTTGTTTTTTTGATTTTTTTGAAATTTTAAATAATATATATAATTTAATCCTAAAAAAAAGCACGATATAGAAATAGGTTTGAGAAATAAGTTGGAAAAAAGGATGGACAAAGAGGATGAAAAACAGAAAGGAGAAACAGGGTGGAATTAGGTTGGAAAAACACAATTGGAAAACAGGTTTCAGAATAATGTGGGGACAGGTAAAAGTTCTGTTGGTTTTTTGATTTTTTTGAAATTTTAAATAAAATAGAAATTAATTTAATAAATCTTAAAAAAAGCAGGATACAGAAATAGGTTGGAGAAACAAGATGGACAAAGGGATGAAAAATAGGTTGGAGAAACAGGGCGGAATTTAGGTTGGAGAAACACAATGGGAAAACACTGGTTGCAGAAACGGGATAAAAACAGAATGGAGAAATAGGATGGAAAAACAGGATGGAGAAAAAAGTTGAAAAAACAAGATGGAGATTAAAAGGTAATGTTGTGTCAGGTAAAACTTCTGTTGTTGTTTTTTTGATTTCTTTAAATTTTAAATCAACAGAAATTAGTTTTTAAAAAAGGGTGGAAAATAGGTTGGAGAAACAGGATGGAAAACAAAATGGAGAAACAGGTTGGAAAAATAGGATGGAGAAACAGGTTGGGGAAACAGGTTGGGGAAACAGGTTGGAGAATCAAGATGGATTTAAAAGGTAATGTGGTGAGACAGGTAAAACTTCTGTTGTTTTTGAAATTTTAAATAAAATAGAATTTAGTTTAATAGATCTTAAAAAAGCAGGATATAAAAATAGGTTGGAGAAATAGGATGGAGATAAAGGATGGACAAAGCAGAATGAAATATAGGTTGGAGAAACAGGGTGGAAAACCGCATTGGAAAAACATGTCGGAGAAATAGGGTAAAAAACAAAATGGAGAACAGGTTGGGAAAACAAGTTTGAGAAAGAGGTTGGAGACTAGTGGTTCCGAGGGTTTGAAATCCGAGGGTTTGAAATCCGAGGGTTTGAAATCCGAGGGTTTGCCAAAACTGACAATCCGAATCCGATCCGAAGCCAAAAAATCGTAGTCCGATCCGATCCGATCCGAAAACAGCTGCTCAAATCCGATCCGGTCCGAGAAAATTAAAACACCGGATATATGTTGCAATGATTGCGCAAACTTTCCGAAAAGAAAACCAATGAACAAATAAATTTAAGAAAACTACTATACAATAATAATCTTATGTAATAATAGCCTTCATATATTGTGCAACGTGCATACAACTAGTGAATTTGTTAATTTTGTGACAAAAACAATGACAAAAGTGAATCTGATGCGGGTAAAAAAGTGGAAAATTCGATCCGATCTGGGAAAAAAAGAACAAAATCCGTTCCGATCCGATCGGAACGAAAAAAGTTTAGTCCGAATACGATCGGATCGGATTCGGATTCGCACACCTCTATTGGAGACATGGAATTAGGTTGGAAAAACACAATGGGAAAACAGGTTGCAGAAACAGGATAAAAAACAGAATGGAGAAATAGGATGGAAAAATAGGATGCAGAAACAGGATAGAAAAATAGGTTGGAGAAACAGGATGGAGAAAAAGGAAGGAGAAATGGATGGACAAAGTGGATCAGGAAAAACAGGTTAGAGAAACGGGATATGGAGAAAAAGGAGATGGAAAAATAGGTTGGAGAAGCAGAATGGAGAAACAGGATTAAGAATTGGAGAAACAGGATGGAGAAACAGGATGGAGAAACAGGATGAGGAAACAAGTTGGATAAATAGGTTGGAGAAAGGTAACATACTGGTATATTCAGGTAAAACTACTTTATTTTAAATAATGCATGTACAATATCTTTTGTGCTAACGTCTGAGGGGAGCGCATTGTAGGGATTGGGTGGGGTGGGGGGTAGCCAGTTGGTTTGAAAGCAAAGTTTGATATTGGTGGAAAGAGATATATTGGTAGGTGTATGTGAAATGTGATTTACAGTAGGAGTACATTAGAAATATTATGGTTATAATTTAATTTTTATTTTGGAAAAATGCCATTTATTTATAATATTTGAATTGTTTACACTTTATAAACAATAAACAACAACACAAATAAAAGAACAAACAAAACAAATAAAAAAACCCAAAAATAATTAAAAAGTTAAAAAAAAACCAATTCAAAAATAAACAAATTAAACAAACAATAAAATAAAAAAATAAAAAATTAAATGTAGTAGTGTACACAATGGTATTATAAATGGATGGCATTTTTTCAAATTGCAGGTGGAATTATGATTATGGTGTTTTTTTCTGTACTTCTACCGTGGGTCATATTTTTCATGTATTTATCAATGTAGTTCTTTTTATCAGTATGAAACTTTTCTTTCAGTTGAACCTGAGTTAAGTTCCAGGATATCAAAATGTAATGTGGTAACTCGTGAAACGTCTTGTGTTTTTTGTTTTGTATCCTTGTTTGAGATTTCAGGAATAGAATTTAGTCCAATAGAGGTTAAAGAATAGGATGGAGAAATAGGATGGAGAAACAGGATGGAGAAACAAGTTGGAGGATCAGGATGGAGAAATAGGTTGGAGAAAGAGGAAGGACAAACAGAATGGAAAAACAGGATGGAGAAAAAACATGAGGTTAAAAAGCAGGATGGAGAAACAGGTTGGAGAAAAAAAGTTGAAAAAACAAGATGGCTATTAAAAGGTAATGTGGTGACAGGTAAAACTTCTGTTATTTTTTTGATTTTTAAATCATAGAATTTAGTTTAATAAATCTTTAAAAAGTCGGATATAGAAATAGGTTGGAGAAACAGGATGGACAAAGGATGAAAATTAGGTTGGAGAAAAAGGATAAAAAACAGAACGGAGAAACAAGATTAAAAACAGGGTGGAAAAAGCATGGGAAAACACGTTGAAGAAACAGGATAAAAAAACAAAATGGAGAAACAGGATTGAAAAATAGGATGGAGAAACTTAGGTTGGAGATCTAGAAACATGATGGAGAAGCAGGTTGGAAAAACAGGTTGGAGAATCCGGATGGAAAAACGGGATGGAGAAACTGGTTGGAAAAACATAAATAGTATTAAAAGGTACGTAATGTGGGGACAGGTAAAACTTCTGTTGTTGTTTTTTTGATTTTTTAAAATTTTAAATCAATAGAAATTAGTTTAATAGGTTTTAAAAAAGGGTGGGAAAGAGGTTGGAGAAACAGGATGGAAACCAAAATGGAGAAACAGGATTGAAAAATAGGATGGAGAAACATGATGGAGAAACAGGTTGGAGAAACAGGATGGAAAACAAAATGGAGAAACAGGATTGAAAAATAGGATGGGGAAACATGATGGAGAAACAGGATGGAGAAACGTAAAGCGTATTAAAAGGTAATGTGGCGACAGGTAAAACTTCTGGGTTGTTTTTTTTTAATTTTAAATCATAGAATTTGGTTTTATTAATAGATTTTAAAAAAAGGATGGGAAATAGGTCGGATAAACCGGTTGGAGAAACAGGATGGAAAACAAAATGGAGAAACAGGTTGAAAAATAGGATGGAGAAACATGATGGAGAAACGGGAAACGGGATATGGAGAAAGAGGATATGGAAAAATAGGTTGGAGAAGCAGAATGAGGAAACAAGGTGGATAAATAGGTTGGAGAAAGGTAATGTACTGGTATATTCAGGTAAAACTACTTTATTTTAAATAATGCATGCACAATATCTTTTGCGCTAACGTCTGAGGGGGGGGGGGTGTATTGTAGGAATGGAGGGGGGAGGTATAGCTAGTTTGTTTGAAAGCAAAGTTTGATATTGGTGGAAAGAAATATATTGGTTAGGTGTATGTGAAATGTGATTTACAGTAGGAGTACATTAGAAGTATTATGGTTATAATTTCATTTTTGTTTTGGGAAAATGCCATTTATTTACAATATTAGAATTGTTTACACTTTATCAATAATAAACAACAAAACTACAAAACAAATAAATTAGAACAAACAAAACAAATAAAAAAACAATTAAAAAGTAAAAAACAATTAAAAAAATAAACAAATTAAACAAACAATAAAATTAAAAAAATAATAATTAAACGTAGTAGTGTACACAATGGTATTATAAATGGATGGCATTTTTTCAAATTGAAGGTGGAATTATGATTATGGTGTTTTTTCTGTACTTCTACCGTGGGTCATATTTTTCATGCATTTATCAATGTAGTCCTTTTTATCAGTATGAAACTTTTCTTTCAGTTGGAACCTGAGTTAAGTTGCAGTATATCAAAATGTAATGTGGTAACTGCAGGTGAAACTTCTTGTGTGTTTTTTTTTGTATTTTTGTTTGAGATTTCAGGAATAGAATTTAGTCCAATAGAGGTTGAAAAATAGGATGGAGAAATAGGATGGAGAAACAGGATGGAGAAACAAGTTGGAGGATCAGGATGGAGAAATAGGTTGGAGAAACAGGAAGGACAAACAGAATGGAAAAACAGGATGAAGAAAAAACATGAGGTTAAAAAGCAGGATGGCGAAACAGGTTGGAGAAAAAAAGTTGAAAAGACAAGATGGCTATTAAAAGGTAATGTGGTGACAGGTAAAACTTCTGTTGTTTTTTTGATTTTGAAATCATAGAATTTAGTTTAATAAATCTTAAAAAAGTAGGATATAGAAATAGGTTGAAGAAACAGGATGGACAAAGGATGAAAATTAGGTTGGAGAAACAGGATAAAAAAACAGAACGGAGAAACAAGATTGAAAATGGGATAGAGCAACAGGGTGGAAAAAGCATGGGAAAACATGTTGAAGAAACAGGATAAAAAACAAAGTGGAGAAACAGGATTGAAAAATAGGATGGAGAAACTTAGGTTGGAGATCTAGAAACATGATGGAGAAGCAGGTTGGAAAAACAGGTTGGAGAATCCGGATGGAAAAACGGGGTGGAGAAACAGGTTGGAAAAACATAAAGGGTATTAAAAGGTACGTAATGTGGGGACAGGTAAAACTTCTGTTGTTGTTTTTTTGATTTTTTGAAATTTTAAATCAATAGAAATTAGTTTAATAGGTTTTAAAAAAGGGTGGGAAAGAGGTTGGAGAAACAGGATGGAAAACAAAATGGAGAAACAGGATTGAAAAATAGGATGGAGAAACAGGATGGAAAACAAAATGGAGAAACA
Source organism: Paragorgia papillata (assembly GCA_035771165.1). NCBI lineage: Eukaryota > Metazoa > Cnidaria > Anthozoa > Scleralcyonacea > Coralliidae > Paragorgia > Paragorgia papillata. Next base: position 778,995 of record JAWNZC010000216.1, on the reverse strand, counting down.
GAATTGAAAAATAGGATGGAGAAACATGATGGAGAAACAGGATGGAGAAACGTAAAGCGTATTAAAAGGTAATGTGGCGACAGGTAAAACTTCTGGGTTGTTTTTTTTTAATTTTAAATCATAGAATTTGGTTTTATTAATAGATTTTAAAAAAAGGATGGGAAATAGGTCGGATAAACCGGTTGGAGAAACAGGATGGAAAACAAAATGGAGAAACAGGTTGAAAAATAGGATGGAGAAACATGATGGAGAAACGGGATATGGAGAAAGAGGATATGGAAAAATAGGTTGGAGAAGCAGAATGAGGAAACAAGGTGGATAAATAGGTTGGAGAAAGGTAATGTACTGGTATATTCAGGTAAAACTACTTTATTTTAAATAATGCATGCACAATATCTTTTGCGCTAACGTCTGAGGGGGGGGGGGTGTATTGTAGGAATGGAGGGGGGAGGTATAGCTAGTTTGTTTGAAAGCAAAGTTTGATATTGGTGGAAAGAAATATATTGGTTAGGTGTATGTGAAATGTGATTTACAGTAGGAGTACATTAGAAGTATTATGGTTATAATTTCATTTTTGTTTTGGGAAAATGCCATTTATTTACAATATTAGAATTGTTTACACTTTATCAATAATAAACAACAAAACTACAAAACAAATAAATTAGAACAAACAAAACAAATAAAAAACAATTAAAAAGTAAAAAACAATTAAAAAATAAACAAATTAAACAAACAATAAAATTAAAAAAATTAAAATTAAACGTAGTAGTGTACACAATGGTATTATAAATGGATGGCATTTTTTCAAATTGAAGGTGGAATTATGATTATGGTGTTTTTTCTGTACTTCTACCGTGGGTCATATTTTTCATGCATTTATCAATGTAGTCCTTTTTATCAGTATGAAACTTTTCTTTCAGTCGAACCTGAGTTAAGTTGCAGTATATCAAAATGTAATGTGGTAACTGGTGAAACTTCTTGTGTGTTTTTTTTTGTATTTTTGTTTGAGATTTCAGGAATAGAATTTAGTCCAATAGAGGTTAAAAAATAGGATGGAGAAATAGGATGGAGAAACAGGTTGGAGAAACAGGATGGAGAAACAAATTGGAGGATCAGGATGGAGAAATAGGTTGGAGATTAACAGGAAGGAGAAACAGAATGGAAAAACAGGATGGAGAAAAAACATGGGGTTAAAAAGCAGGATGGAGAAACAGGTTGGAGAAAAAAAGTTGAAAAAACAAGATGGCTATTAAAAGGTAACGTGGTGACAGGTAAAACTTCTGTTGTTTTTTTGATTTTTAAATCATAGAATTTAGTTTAATAAATCTTAAAAAAGTAGGATATAGGAATAGGTTGGAGAAACAGGATGGACAAAGGATGAAAATTAGGTTGGAGAAAAAGGATAAAAAACAGAACGGAGAAACAAGATTAAAAACAGGGTGGAAAAAGCATGGGAAAACACGTTGAAGAAACAGGATAAAAAACAAAATGGAGAAACAGGATTGAAAAATAGGATGGAGAAACTTAGGTTGGAGATCTAGGAACATGATGGAGAAGCAGGTTGGAAAAACAGGTTGGAGAATCCGGATGGAAAAACGGGATGGAGAAACTGGCTGCAAAAACATAAATAGTATTAAAAGGTACGTAATGTGGGGACAGGTAAAACTTCTGTTGTTGTTTTTTTGATTTTTTGAAATTTTAAATCAATAGAAATTAGTTTAATAGTTTTAAAAAAGGGTGGGAAAGAGGTTGGAGAAACAGGGTGGAAAACAAAATGGAGAAACAGGATTGAAAAATAGGATGGAGAAACATGATGGAGAAACAGGTTGGAGAAACAGGATGGAAAACAAAATGGAGAAACAGGATTGAAAAATAGGATGGAGAAACATGATGGAGAAACAGGTTGGAGAAACGTAAAGCGTATTAAAAGGTAATGTGGGGACAGGTAAAACGTCTGTTGTTTTTTTGAAATTTTAAATCATAGAATTTAGTTTAATTAATAGATTTTAAAAAAAGGATGGGAAATAGGTAGGATAAACCGCTTGGAGAAACAGGATGGAAAACAAAATGGAGAAACTGGTTGAAAAATAGGATGGAGAAACATGATGGAGAAACAGGTTGGAAAAATAGGATAGAGAAATAGGTTGGGGAAACAGGTTGGAGAAACAGGTTGGAGAAACAAGATGGATTTAAAAGGTAATGTGGTGAGACAGGTAAAACTTCTGTTGTTTTTGAAATTTTAAATAATATAAAATTTAGTTTAATAGATCTTAAAAAAGCAGGATATAAAAACAGAATGGAGAAATAGGATGCAGAAACAGGATGGAAAAATCGGTTGGGGAAACAGGATGGAGAAAGAGGAAGGAGAAATGGATGGACAAAGAGGATCAGGAAAAACAAATTAGAGAAACGGGATATGGAGAAAAAGGAGATGGAAAAATAGGTTGGAGAAGCAGAATGGAGAAACAGGATTAGGAATTGGAGAAACAGGATGGAGAAACAGGATGAGGAAACAAGGTGGATAAATAGGTTGGAGAAAGGTAATGTACTGGTATATTCAGGTAAAACTACTTTATTTTAAATAATGCCTGTACAATATCTTTTGTGCTAACGTCTGAGGGGGGTGTATTGTAGGAATGGAGGGGGGGGGGTATATAGCCAGTTTGTTTGAAAGCAAAGTTTGATATTGGTGGAAAGAAATATATTGGTAGGTGTATGTGAAATGTGATTTACAGTAGGAGTACATTAGAAATATTATGGTTATAATTTCATTTTTATTTTGGAAAAATGCCATTTATTTATAATATTAGAATTGTTTACACTTTATAAATAATAAACAACAAAACTACAAAACAAATCAAAGAACAAACAAACAAATAAAAAAACCCAAAAATAATTAAAAAATTAAAAAAAAACAATTAAAAAATAAACAAATTAAACAAACAATAAAATAAAAATTAAACGTAGTAGTGTACACAATGGTATTATAAATGGATGGCATTTTTTCAAATTGAAGGTGGAATTATGATTATGGTGTTTTTTCTGTACGTCTACCGTGGGTCATATTTTTCATGTATTTATCAATGTAGTCCTTTTTATCAGTATGAAACTTTTCTTTCAATCGAACCTGGCTTAAGTTGCAGTATATCAAAATGTAATGTGGTAACTGGTGAAACTTCTTGTGTTTTTTTTGTATTTTTGTTTGAGATTTCAGGAATAGAATTTAGTCCAATAGAGGATAAAATAGGATGAAGAAACAGGATGAAGAAATAGGATGAAGAAACAGGATGAAGAAACATTAAGATAAAGAAACAGGATGGGAGAAGAGGACGGAGAAAGAGAATGGAGAAAGAGGATGGAGTAACAGGATGGAAAGGAGAAAAGAGGAAAGCTCTTAGATTTTCTACAGAGAGACAGGAAAAATGCAAAAATATGTGCAGTATGTCAAAAGGTAATGTGGTGACAGGTAAAACTTGTTGTTCTGATTTTTTGAAATTTTAAAGAATAGAATTTAGTTAAAAAATAGGATAGAAAAATAGGATGAAGAAATATGGTGGAGAAATAGGATGGACCGGAGAAACAAAATGCAGATACAGGTTGGAGAAACAGGATGGAGAAACAGAAAATGGAGAAACAGAAAATGGAGAAACAGAAAATGGAGAAACAGAAAATGGAGAAACATTTGGAGAAACAGGATGAAAAAAGAGGATGGAGAGATAAGGTTGGACTTGGAGAAACAGAATAAAGAAACAGGAGGGAGAAACAGGATGGAAAAAGAGGATGGAACAACAGGTTGGAGAAACAAGATGGAGAAAGGAGATGGAGAAAATTACAGAGCAAAACCCTTAGATGCCTTCCAGAAAGACAGGAAAATACTTAAAATATATGCAGTATGTCAAAAAGGTAATGTGGTAGCAAGAGGTAACGTTTATATTTTGCTGGGTTTTTTGAATTTTTTGAGAATTTAGTCCACTAGATTTTAGTATACTTATATATACGGGCATGTTATGAGGATAGATATGTCAAGATTTGAAACAAAATTCTCTTATCTTAGACATTAAGGTAGTTAGGCCTTTTCGATTGTGCGGTTGGCGAGCTGCTGTCCTGGAGTTTGGTAGCAGCTATTTTTTTGTGTTACCAGGCGGGGCGAAAAGCCACTGGGTTCAATTCCCGGTTAACACTAAGGAGGGGCCTAATTCTAAGCCGCTCAGCTGGCCTACCTAGCAGGGCCCCTCCCTACCGGCCAAGCCTGACGACGAGTCTTTAGTATTTTATTGTGGCTAACGCCAGACGATTTTATTCAGCACAGGAGAGAGGCCTCGTAATCTTTTAACAATTTGAAGCGGAGTCTTTAGTATTTTATTCTGGCTAACACAGACAGATTATCCAGCACAGGGAGAGGTCCAGGCCTCAAAGTGTTAAAACCTATCTCTTTAACACTTTGAAGCCTGAAGACGAGTCTTTAGTATTTTATTCTGGCTAACGCCAGACGATTTTATTCAGCACAAGGAGAGGTCCAGGCCTCAAAGTGTTAAAACCTATCTCTTTAGCACTTTGAAGCCTGAAGACGAGTCTTTAGTATTTTATTCTGGCCAACGCTAGACGAAGAGGTCCAGGCCTCAAAGGGTTAACACTAATGAGTTTAAGGAGGGACTTTGCAGTCTTGTCAAAAGTAAAGGTGAGGTAAAACGGGCAACATTTTTCTTCAACTTGCATTAAAGTGCCTATGCCACGATCCGCGAACATTAAGTTTGTCTTATTTGAAAGAACACTTAAAATGATACAGTAACATGTTTTGCAGTTTTTCGTTTCCTCGCTCCGTTCTTGAGATATCAGTCTGTTTGATGTAAATGTTGCATGTTGCGACGTCACACGTGCATAATGAGTTATCGAAAAACGTTATATATATATATATATATATCTTTGCTATTGTCAGATATAATCACTTGGCAATCTACATGTTTCGTGTTCTGGGCGAAACACACGCACATGCTTTCCTAGAATTTTTTTGGTTTGATAATAGCAAAGATACATAACTTCTTTCAACAACTCATTATGCACATGTGACGTTAAAATGTTTAATTTGCATATCGTACAAACAGAAATATCTCGAGAACGAAGCACGGAAACGAAAAACTTCAAAAGATGTTACTCTATCATTTTAAGTGTTCTTTCAAATAAGACAGATTTAAATTGCGTTTCACGTGCACTTTAACGCAACTTTGTTGCGCGTTGCCAGTTGAAAAGCGTTGTTGCACGTATTACCACCCACCTTAAACATTGTCACGCAACAATGATTTTGTTGCAAGTTGAAAAAATTTGTTGAAAAAAGTAGACTCCAGTTCAACTTGTTGCAACATGCTGTTTCAACTTGCAACAAAATCATTGTTGCGTACTGACAATGTTTAAGGCCTGGCCAAACGCTTTCAACATTTCATGCAACATCGTTCAACATTGTTGAACGCGTGTTGAACGAAAAATTTGAACATGTTCAAATTGCGTTCAACATCATTCAACATCATTCAACATCATTCAACAACGTTCAACATCATTCAACATCATTCAACATCATTCAACATCATTCAACATCATTCAACATCATTCAACAACGTTCAACATCATTCAACATCATTCAACATCATTCAACATCATTCAACATCATTCAACATCATTCAACAACGTTCAACATCATTCAACATCATTCAACATCATTCAACATCATTCAACATCATTCAACATCATTCAACAACGTTCAACATCATTCAACATCATTCAACATCATTCAACATCATTCAACATCATTCAACATCATTCAACAACGTTCAACATCATTCAACATCATTCAACAACGTTCAGCATCATCATTCAACATCAGTCAACATCATTCAACAACGTTCAACATCATTCAACATCATTCAACATCATTCAACATCATTCAACATCATTCAACATCATTCAACATCATTCAACATCATTCAACATCATTCAACATCATTCAACATCATTCAACATCATTCAACATCATTCAACATCATTCAACAACGTTCAACATCATTCAACATCATTCAACAACGTTCAACATCATTCAACATCAGTCAACATCATTCAACAACGTTCAACATCATTCAACATCATTCAACATCATTCAACAACGTTCAACATCATTCAACATCAGTCAACATCATTCAACAACGTTCAACATCATTCAACAACGTTCAACATCATTCAACATCATTCAACAACGTTCAACATCATTCAACAAGGTGGCCAAACGCTTTCAACGTGTTGAATCACGGTTGAATTCAACAATGTTGAACGATGTTGAATGAAATGTTGAATGCGTTTAGTCAGGCCTTAAGTTAAGGTGGGTGGTAATACGCGCAACAACGCTTTTCAACTTGCAACGCAACAATATTGCAGCAATTTGTTGCTCGTATTACTTCACCTTTGGCTTTAAGTTTTTTTGTACGTTATTTAATAGTGTTATTATCGATCGAAAACAACCTCTGTCTACCATCTGAGTTCCAGTGGCTTAATGGTGAGAGCGTCCGGCTGGCATTCGGAAGGTTGTGGGTTCGAGTCTCGTCTGGAGCTCAGAGTTTTTCTCTGAGTTTAACTTACGACAGCTTGTAAAGCAAAAACATTGTTTCTGTTCAGCAAGGGCTGACACAAACAGCGTTTTCACTTTATTAATTTATCTATTTTTACTCTCGCTCCTCCTTTTTACACCCCCTCCTTTTTACTCATCGACGGTATGAATAGCAAATGTCTTTCACATCTCATCACCCATTTGTTATTGTTGTTTTGCTTTGATTGGCTAATTTTTCGCATCTCATCAATTTGTTCTTGTCATTTTTATCTGATTGGCTTATTTTTGGTCACATGATTACCCTTCGTATATAAGCTCATTGTTTGTTAGCCTGGTACCCTGGCCCAATTTCAAAAGAATTCTTTGAATGGGCCAGGGTACCAGGCTAATTGTTTGTTTACACTCTTTACGTTTCTCTCTGACGAAGGGCCTTCGCTCGAAACGTTAGATTCCTACGTTCTCTGTTTCGGCAGTATATCTAACCTAAGTTACTATATTTCGAAAAAACTTTACGGTTTTACTTATCAATTTGGAAAAAACAAATTTGACAAAATATTTTGAAAAATCCGGGTCCTTTTTACGTTCGCCCCAACGCGGGGGTGGCCCCCATTCAAAAACGGCGGGAGTGATTTAAATGACCTCATGCAGCGCTCTGATTGGCTCAACACTGTTCTTCCGGTGTATTTACTTCCGGAATATCTTGTGACGTCATGTTGTGTAACTTGTCTTCGGAGTGAGAGCGACATTTTTGAAAGATTTCTGCCCTACGGTGAGTGGAAAAATCCTTCATTTTTACTGCAATCCTTGCTTATAATTTGCATTATTTCCAATAATTATGATGTCTAGAATATATTAAATGCAGACTTAGTTTTATTTTTGTTAAAAACAGTTGTATTTGAGGTAGAAATCGTTCTAAGCCTTCATTGTTATTGTCAATATTTCTTCACATTTCGTGGACGTTTATGTTTGTGATATCCATGTTGTTTATTCGATCGTATTTTGTGTACAGTTTTTGTGATTTACACATAATATAGTATGTTTTCTGGAGAAAAACTTGATCTAAATAGCTTTCTGTATTTGCTATAAAAAGATACTGAAATTCCAGTTCAGTAAATGTCCATAACCGATTTACTCTACTCGAATAATCAATCCGACAAGCTCTTCATCATCGTTCAAAAAAAGTACATTTCTGAATGATATTTGGTCTTAGCTACAGGTTTATTACAAAGAGGAAGTCAAAAGGATTCTTTTAAACTCATATTTTATAAATCTAGGATAATTTTTGTATGTAGTATTCATGACAGCGTAAATAAATCTATCTTCAAAAACTTGACTGGCTTTATACTTCCTGTTTCAGATTTCCAAATGTAAATTTCCCCAACGCATTTTAATTTTAAAATTTTGAGAGTACACTTTTGTCTGCCATCCCTAAGCACATTTGTTCTTTCTGTTTCTTAAAAGGAGAAATACTTAGATTGTTGTAAAGAATGCCCAAAATAGACTACAATATTTTCTCATGTTTTGATGTGGAATATTTGTTTACCTTTTGAGACCTGTGTGAATTTCATGAACAAAATGTCAAATAATTTTGTTTTTGATCTAAGCAGAAATATCTTCATGTAAAAATATTTGTATAACACTCATTGCTTGTACAAAATATTATTGTAAGTTCAAACAAATAATTGATAATTTAGCAAAGAGAAAATGCGATAGTGCTTTGCTCGAAACAATATTTTATCCATTAGTAAAAGTATGTTTTGTAAAAGCTAAAAGGTGGTAAACTGCGAGATTAGTTTAGTAACGAAATACTGACATTTTCTTTGATGGAACATTCCACTTGAAACATCAGTATTTCATTATTAAAACTATTCTCAGCAGTTTACCATCTTTACTCTACCAAAAACTGCTTACACAGCACTCTACTTTTTACTCTGATGAAGGGCTCTGCTTGAAACGTCAGTATTTCATTATCAAAACTATTCTCAGCAGTTTACCATCTTTTCACTTTACTCTATCTAAAACACTGCCTACACAGCACTCCAGTTTTTACTCTGGTGAAGGGCTCTGCTTGAAACATCAGTATTTCATTATTAAAACTATTCTCAGCAGTTTACCATCTTTTCACTTTGCTCTATCTAAAACACTGCCTACACAACACTCCAGTTTTTACTCTGGTGAAGGGCTCTGCTTGAAACATCAGTATTTCATTATTAAAACTATTCTCAGCAGTTTACCATCTTTTCACTTTGCTCTATCTAAAACACTGCCTACACAACACTCTACTTTTTACTCTGATGAAGGACTCTGTTTGAAACGTCAGTATTTCGTTATTAAAACTAATCTCCGCAATTTACCATCTTTTCACGTTGCTCTATCTAAAACACTGCCAACACAACACTTTAGTCTTTACTCTAATGAAGAGCTCTGCTTGAAACGTCAGTATTTCGTTATTAAAACTATTCTCAGCAGTTTACCATCTTTTCACTTTGCTCTATCTAAAACAATGCCTACACAACACTCTACTTTTTGCTCTGATGAAGGGCTCTGCTTGAAACGTCAGTATTTCCTTATTAAAACTATTCTCAGCAGTTTACCATCTTTTCACTTTGCTCTATCTAAAACACTGCCAACACAACACTTTAGTCTTTACTCTGATGAAGAGCTCTGCTTGAAACGTCAGTATTTACATAGCACTCTAGTTTTTTACAATTATATAATTTATCATTGGTAGTTACATTTTGTTTTCTTGAGGTTGTGAAGGAAATTTATTTTTTTGAAAACAATTAATTTTTTTAATGTATGTTTAGGTGTACTAGCATCAGGGCCGTGCGACAAGATACAATGAAAAGGACGCGGGAAGAGCACGAGAAAGTATTCGGTCAACATCGGGGATTTCAGCATCCAGTTTTAGCACCAGCACCCCCAGCTGTTGGCCTCGCAACTAGTTTTGATCCGATACAGGAAACAATCGCAGCATCAATGGGACAGTACCAATCAAATCCTCAATTAGCACAGCAGACTTATCCGTAAGAAACTTTACCGTATTTTCTGGGTGATAACCTGCGGGTTATCTCTTAATTTTGCTAGGAAACATAATTAATGTGGGTAATAGGGTGGTGCGGGTAATCTGTTGAATTCTTAAGACGATGCCATCATGAAGACTGGAGACCAAGGATTCTACTTTCATCTTTCAACTACTGGTACTGTACTTTTTTTAATTTTGTGGTCACAAACCAAGGGAGCATGCCAGACTGACCTGTATTTCTTCTTCTTTGTTCAGCGTTCCTTCATTTATATTCAGCCATTTTGAATAATGCGGTATATTCATTAGCGTATCGCAGGCGCGGGGCCCCGTAGCCCACGCCTGCGATAGGCTAATGATATATACCGCATTATTCAAAATGGCTGAATATAAACGAAGGAACGCCGAACAAAGAAGAAATACAAGTCAGTCTGGCGTGCTCCCTTGCCCAAACCTATTATTAGCAGCTGCGGGTTATCCGATGGTGCGGGTAGGTAATACACTGATTTATTTTTCCAAAAGTGATATTTTTCTTGCTGTGTGGGTTATACGCCGTGCAGGTTATCGCCCAGAAAATACAGTAATTAACAAATGAAACCTAAAGCTCTATGCATATTATGTACTTTTGTTAAGGTTCATTTGACATCATTTGAACATCAAAGAAGTTGACCTTTACACTTTGTTTGTGTTCAAATCACATTAAATGTACCTTTATAAGAGTACAGATGCACAGGAGCAGCATGTTTTATTTGTTTTATAAAATAAGAAGGAAGAAAACAAGCTTAACGTTGGATAGTTTTGAAGTTTGACTGTTTTTTTTCAGCCAGCTGACACCATACTATGCCACGTTACGTCATTCATGATCTTCATACTCTTATAAATGCACAGAGCCCAGCCAAGCAGGGCGTGTGTAGAGGACACCTTATTTTATAACAGACAATATAAAATTGAAACCTATTTTTTAACATGTTTATATTAAAGGGAAAAACTCATTGGCATTTTAATGAATAGAAGAACATGGTGGGATCATTCACAAAAAATTTCCAAAGAATCCAACATATAGTCTTTGAGCTATTAAAGTGCCTATGTCATCCTCAGGGACTTTTATACTAATTGGAACATTCTGAGAAGATTTGTAATATATCTTCTCAGGCAAAAATTTCATCTTCATGGATTTTTTTGCCGTTAAAGTTGACGGAAGTGACGTCAAAAGAGGAATCTGTAAAGTGGTTTTCATATAGACAAATTCCTCTTTCGACGTCACTTCCATCAACTTTAATGGCAAAAAATCCATGAAGATGAAATTTTCACCTGAGAAGATATATTACAAATCTTCTCAGAATGTTCCAATTAGTATATTAAATATGTAAAGTCCTTGAGGATGACATAGGCACTTTAACTCTCAAAGTTTGCCATGGCTACTGTGGTTCATTTATGAAGAAATTTGTGTTTCTTGGTAACAATGATGATGATGTACTCAAATGAACAACTGTGCATAAGAACGATGGATTTTAGCATCAATGATTCATCTGCGTACATCATAAGCCATTGTTACCAAGAAGCCCAAATTTCTCCAAAAACGAACTAGCCATGGCAAACGTTGAGAGTTCATACTACAGTTCTGGTTTGAGTGTGGACACACGTAATTTGACGACACACTTTCATGTGGGAAACTAACATGTTACTAAATGTAAACTGTAACGTTACTAAGGCCAAACGGTATTGTTTCAATTTAAAACGAGCACCAAATTTTCAAAGCAAATGTGGGAATGTTTATAACTCATCTTTATACACAATTAAATCTTCATCAAGTGAAGCTAAGAACTCCACAGTGCTTTGCTGATCGGCTATTACACTGACAAACCCCACAACGCGACGTTTGTGCGAAGAAACAATACCGTTTGGCCTTAGTAACTTCGCAGTTTCCACTTAGCAATATGTTACTTTCCCACGTGAAATGTGTGTTGTCAAATTACGCGTGTCCACGCTCAAACCGGAACCGTAGTAACTCGAGAACTACACATCAGGTTATCTTAAAATTTTCACTGAATGCTCCTATCATGCTCTTCTGTTCATTAAAACAAAAAATGCCAACAAGTTTTTCATAGATACTGTTATAATTGTTGTAATTTTATTTCTGTTGTTTTTTTTAGGGTTCCAGGGCCTGCTGGTCCAGGACAGGGGCACAGTCCTTTACCAAGCCATCCACAGGTGAGACTGTGTACCAGACCTCTGCTCATTTAGAATAAAACTGTAACTTGTAGGAGGCAAAGGCTTAATTTTATATTTCTGATGCTTAGGCTCACATCCATCCACCAACTCCAGGCCATATGCAAGGACCAGGTGGACCGGGACAGCAGCAATTTCAGACGCTGACAGTATGAAAAACACATTTTGTATACTGTAAAAGTATTATGTATAATTACTCTGATGAACGGCTCTGCCCAGTATTTTGTTATTAAAACTATTCTCAACAGTTTACCGCCTACACAACACTCTACTTTTTACTCTGATGAAGGGCTCTGCCCAGTATTTTGTTATTAAAACTATTCTCAGCAGTTTACCATCTTTTCACTTTGCTTTATCTAAAACACTGCCTACACAACACTCTACTTTTTACTCTGATGAAGAACTCTGCTTGAAACGTCAGTATTTCGTTATTAAAACTATTCTCAGCAGTTTACCATCTTTTCACTTTGCTCTATCTAAAACACTGCCTACACAACACTCTACTTTTTACTCTGATGAAGGGCTCTGCTTGAAATGTCAGTATTTCATTATCAAAACTATTCTCAGCAGTTTACCATCTTTTCACTTTGCTCTATCTAAAACACTGCCTACACAACACTCTACTTTTTACTCTGATGAAGGACTCTGCTTGAAATGTCAGTATTTCATTATCAAAACTATTCTCAGCAGTTTACCATCTTTTCACTTTGCTCTATCTAAAACACTGCCTACACAACACTCTACTTTTTACTCTGATGAAGGACTCTGCTTGAAACGTCAGTATTTCGTTATTAAAACTATTCTCAGCAGTTTACCATCTTTTCACTTTGCTTTATCTAAAACACTGCCTACACAACACTCTACTTTTTACTCTGATGAAGGACTCTGCTTCAAATGTCAGTATTTCATTATCAAAACTATTCTCAGCACTTTACCATCTTTTCACTTTGCTCTATCTAAAACACTGCCTACACAACACTCTACTTTTTACTCTGATGAAGGGCTCTGCTTGAAATGTCAGTATTTCATTATCAAAACTATTCTCAGCAGTTTACCATCTTTTCACTTTGCTCTATCTAAAACACTGCCTACACAACACTCTACTTTTTACTCTGATGAAGGACTCTGCTTGAAATGTCAGTATTTCATTATCAAAACTATTCTCAGCAGTTTACCATCTTTTCACTTTGCTCTATCTAAAACACTGCCTATACAACACTCTAGTTTTTACTTGATGAAGGACTCTGCTTGAAACGTCAGTATTTCGTTATTAAAACTATTCTCAGCAGTTTACCATCTTTTCACTTTGCCCCATCTAAAACACTGCCTACACAACACTCTACTTTTTACTCTGATGAAGAACTGTGCTTGAAATGTCAGTATTTCATTATTAAAACTATTCTCAGCAGTTTACCATCTTTTCACTTTGCTTTATCTAAAACACTGCCTACACAACACTCTACTTTTTACTCTGATGAAGAACTGTGCTTGAAATGTCAGTATTTCATTATCAAAACTATTCTCAGCAGTTTACCATCTTTTCACTTTGCTTTATTTAAAACACTGCCTACACAACACTCTACTTTTTACTCTGATGAAGAACTGTGCTTGAAATGTCAGCATTTCATTATCAAAACTATTCTCAGCAGTTTACCATCATTTCACTTTGCTTTATCTAAAACACTGCCTACACAGCACTCTACTTTTGTAGTCAATAATTTGTGGTTTGTGTTTATTTAGATTGAAGATGCCTTATCTTATGTTAATCAAGTTAAAATGCAATTTGGTAATCAGCCTCAGGTCTACAATGATTTCTTGGATATTATGAAAGAATTTAAATTTCAAAGGTGAGATTATAAATTAATCACATTTCACTGTTCTCAAAGTATCAACGGTTAACAGGACAGTCAGACATCCTAGGCAGCAATGAGTTAACAAGTGATTAACCCATTCCTGCCTGAGCTGGCCAAAAATGGTCCCTTTATTGTTTTACTCTGTCTAACACCAGATCATGATTTTACTCATTAAAGAGAGAACCCTCAGACATCCTAGGCAGCAATGACTTAATTAAAACCAAACCAGGACCAGTTGCAAAAATCCAACATCTTGGACTAACTTTGTTCTCTTTTCTTTTGTGTTTAGTATTGACACTCCTGGTGTAATCAGTCGAGTTTCAAACCTTTTTAAAGGTCATCCTGGACTGATTGTTGGCTTCAATACATACTTACCTCTTGGCTATAAGATTGAGGTTCATCCCAGCAGGCCTATCACTGAGAAAAAACGCAGGCGTGCGGGCATTCGCACGCCTCGGATGTCCTAGGCGTGCGACATTTGTGTACTTCAAAAACAGTCAACAAAGCAGTCTTAGTAATGGTTAATATTAATAACTTTTTTTTGAACGGTTTTTTGATACGTAAAAAATAACAATAGCGGATATGATTTCCTAGTTTTCCTTTAAATACACTGTATAGTTACTGTACTCCTAGGTTTATTATTTTTACTAGACGTACACACAAGTTAATTTTTTTTAGTTCAAAAAGTCATCACTAGAATCGTCGCCACTGGTCATCGTCACTACTTGTGTCAATTCGCGGCTGTGAAGGTCCCTCAGCAATGTCTTCTACAATTCGATCTGTCTCTTCTAGCGCTCTCTCTTTTTCTAAGGCAATAACATGGCCTTTCGATTCAGTCAGATGTCTCATGACCTAACAAAACCAAAAGACGTTTATGTTTACCATATTCTGGTAAAGTCAACCCAACTTTCGAATGAAAAATTTACGTTTGAATTCGAACGTACGTTACCAGTATACTTAACATACCTGAAATTTCGTCACAGAGTTTGTGCCATCAATAAAAGAACGCGCAGAAATCTTCCCGCTTCCTTTAAAGTGCATATACGAGAATTTTCATTTTTTTTCTAAAAATCGGCCGTATTGAGACGATTCTAACGATATATAACACTCCTTCAACGGATGAAAACTGCCCGAGATATTTGGTTCCAAACATGAGTTTTTCAAAACATGGCCGGGAGAAAAGAGTCTGAGTACGAGTATGGTTGATGACGTCAAATCGGGACAAGCTGTAATTTCGACTACAGTGGTTTACTTTACAATTGCGGACAAAATAACCTTCGCGGTGTGTTTTATTCGAGTGTTTCAACAAACCAGTTAATGGCATAAACTCCGAGAATGGTATAACACTTCACAGGAAGGCTTACACTAAAGGTTTAAGATTGGAGGCAAGAGAAAGACGCCAACTTTGCGTTGTTAACTTGTTAAGCGCAAACGCACACAAAGTGTAAGCCAGTACGTCGGTTTCGCTGGAAGAGTAGTTTTCCAGTACAAGATAAGCTCTATATCTCGTGTATAGAAATGGATGGTATTAGAGTAACGTTCTACCCACCCGCATCTGCTCCACACGACCACCAAAAGGGGCTGTTTATATGAGAGGCGAGTCAGCCCGGTAGGCGGGATGGCCCAGTAAGCGAGATCTCACTGTAGTTATTTTCCTGTTAAAAATTCCTCTGCGTTTATATGCCGGCCAAACGGGCTAGCCCGGTGTGGCGGTCTGAGATTGTCACCGTGCTGAGATTGTATATCAATATCTGTAACTGGCTTTATGACCAGAATAATCAAACTTTTTGCCATGAAATGACTGATTTATGAACACTGCCTGAATAAAATCGAATACTTGAGATGAATAATCACAGTTTTAATGAAAAAATCAGTATTATATCCGCTCGTGAACTAGAATGCATGACGAAAGTTTCGGACGTTAAGCTGTCTTGTATCGATCATTCATTGAATTATTAAATATACCCAGAGATTAGAAGATTAACAAACCTTCACCCACAAACCATTTCATTTGAAGGCAAAAAGTTTGAATGTTTTGAACGTCAACATTTGATAACACAAATCGGCGATATACAATCTCAACACGGTGACAATCTCAGACCGCCACACCTGTTAGCGAGATCTCACTTGAAAGAGTAGATTGAAAGAGGCGAGATCTCGGTTACCGGGATGATTTTTCAAAGGGATGCCGACGCCATCTATTGTTTTGACTAAAATCATCCCTGATCCCGGTAGGCGGGATGAAATTCGTTCATATAAACGCGAGCCAGAAATTATCTCGCTTACCGAGCTGACTCGCCTCTCATATAAACAGCCCCCAAGAAGCGCTTTCAGGGCGAGCGATCCGAGTCACACAGTGAGAAATCAACAAACCCGTTGTATATTGTAATTTAATGCATTTTTTCCACAAATATGGACCCTCGGTATGATAACTTATTATGTAATAATAGCCTTCATATATTGTGCAACGTGCATACAACTAGTGAATTTGTTAATTTTGTGACAAAAACAATGACAAAAGTGAATCTGATGCGGGTAAAAAAGTGGAAAATTCGATCCGATCTGGGAAAAAAAGAACAAAATCCGTTCCGATCCGATCGGAACGAAAAAAGTTTAGTCCGAATACGATCGGATCGGATTCGGATTCGCACACCTCTATTGGAGACATGGAATTAGGTTGGAAAAACACAATGGGAAAACAGGTTGCAGAAACAGGATAAAAAACAGAATGGAGAAATAGGATGGAAAAATAGGATGCAGAAACAGGATAGAAAAATAGGTTGGAGAAACAGGATGGAGAAAAAGGAAGGAGAAATGGATGGACAAAGTGGATCAGGAAAAACAGGTTAGAGAAACGGGATATGGAGAAAAAGGAGATGGAAAAATAGGTTGGAGAAGCAGAATGGAGAAACAGGATTAAGAATTGGAGAAACAGGATGGAGAAACAGGATGAGGAAACAAGTTGGATAAATAGGTTGGAGAAAGGTAACATACTGGTATATTCAGGTAAAACTACTTTATTTTAAATAATGCATGTACAATATCTTTTGTGCTAACGTCTGAGGGGAGCGCATTGTAGGGATTGGGTGGGGTGGGGGGTAGCCAGTTGGTTTGAAAGCAAAGTTTGATATTGGTGGAAAGAGATATATTGGTAGGTGTATGTGAAATGTGATTTACAGTAGGAGTACATTAGAAATATTATGGTTATAATTTAATTTTTATTTTGGAAAAATGCCATTTATTTATAATATTTGAATTGTTTACACTTTATAAACAATAAACAACAACACAAATAAAAGAACAAACAAAAACAAATAAAAAACCCAAAAATAATTAAAAAGTTAAAAAAAAAACCAATTCAAAAATAAACAAATTAAACAAACAATAAAATAAAAAAATAAAAAATTAAATGTAGTAGTGTACACAATGGTATTATAAATGGATGGCATTTTTTCAAATTGCAGGTGGAATTATGATTATGGTGTTTTTTTCTGTACTTCTACCGTGGGTCATATTTTTCATGTATTTATCAATGTAGTTCTTTTTATCAGTATGAAACTTTTCTTTCAGTTGAACCTGAGTTAAGTTCCAGGATATCAAAATGTAATGTGGTAACTCGTGAAACGTCTTGTGTTTTTTGTTTTGTATCCTTGTTTGAGATTTCAGGAATAGAATTTAGTCCAATAGAGGTTAAAGAATAGGATGGAGAAATAGGATGGAGAAACAGGATGGAGAAACAAGTTGGAGGATCAGGATGGAGAAATAGGTTGGAGAAAGAGGAAGGACAAACAGAATGGAAAAACAGGATGGAGAAAAAACATGAGGTTAAAAAGCAGGATGGAGAAACAGGTTGGAGAAAAAAAGTTGAAAAAACAAGATGGCTATTAAAAGGTAATGTATGTGGTGACAGGTAAAACTTAGGTTGGAGATCTAGAAACATGATGGAGAAGCAGGTTGGAAAAACAGGTTGGAGAATCCGGATGGAAAAACGGGATGGAGAAACTGGTTGGAAAAACATAAATAGTATTAAAAGGTACGTAATGTGGGGACAGGTAAAACTTCTGTTGTTGTTTTTTTGATTTTTTAAAATTTTAAATCAATAGAAATTAGTTTAATAGGTTTTAAAAAAGGGTGGGAAAGAGGTTGGAGAAACAGGATGGAAACCAAAATGGAGAAACAGGATTGAAAAATAGGATGGAGAAACATGATGGAGAAACAGGTTGGAGAAACAGGATGGAAAACAAAATGGAGAAACAGGATTGAAAAATAGGATGGAGAAACATGATGGAGAAACAGGTTGGAGAAACAGGATGGAAAACAAAATGGAGAAACAGGATTGAAAAATAGGATGGGGAAACATGATGGAGAAACAGGATGGAGAAACGTAAAGCGTATTAAAAGGTAATGTGGCGACAGGTAAAACTTCTGGGTTTTTTTTTTTAAATTTTAAATCATAGAATTTGGTTTTATTAATAGATTTTAAAAAAAGGATGGGAAATAGGTCGGATAAACCGGTTGGAGAAACAGGATGGAAAACAAAATGGAGAAACAGGTTGAAAAATAGGATGGAGAAACATGATGGAGAAACGGGATATGGAGAAAGAGGATATGGAAAAATAGGTTGGAGAAGCAGAATGAGGAAACAAGGTGGATAAATAGGTTGGAGAAAGGTAATGTACTGGTATATTCAGGTAAAACTACTTTATTTTAAATAATGCATGCACGGTATCTTTTGCGCTAACGTCTGAGGGGGGGGGTGTATTGTAGGAATGGAGGGGGGAGGTATAGCTAGTTTGTTTGAAAGCAAAGTTTGATATTGGTGGAAAGAAATATATTGGTTAGGTGTATGTGAAATGTGATTTACAGTAGGAGTACATTAGAAGTATTATGGTTATAATTTCATTTTTGTTTTGGGAAAATGCCATTTATTTACAATATTAGAATTGTTTACACTTTATCAATAATAAACAACAAAACTACAAAACAAATAAATTAGAACAAACAAAACAAATAAAAAACAATTAAAAAGTAAAAAACAATTAAAAAATAAACAAATTAAACAAACAATAAAATTAAAAAAATAATAATTAAACGTAGTAGTGTACACAATGGTATTATAAATGGATGGCATTTTTTCAAATTGAAGGTGGAATTATGATTATGGTGTTTTTTCTGTACTTCTATCGTGGGTCATATTTTTCATGCATTTATCAATGTATTCCTTTTTATCAGTATCAAACTTTTCTTTCAGTCGAACCTGAGTTAAGTTGCAGTATATCAAAATGTAATGTGGTAACTGGTGAAACTTCTTGTGTTTTTTTTGTATTTTTGTTTGAGATTTCAGGAATGGAATTTAGTCCAATAGAGGTTAAAAAATAGGATGGAGAAATAGGATGGAGAAACAGGATGGAGAAACAAGTTGGAGGATCAGGATGGAGAAATAGGTTGGAGAAAGAGGAAGGACAAACAGAATGGAAAAACAGGATGGAGAAAAAACATGAGGTTAAAAAGCAGGATGGAGAAACAGGTTGGAGAAAAAAAGTTGAAAAAACAAGATGGCTATTAAAAGGTAATGTGGTGACAGGTAAAACTTCTGTTATTTTTTTGATTTTTAAATCATAGAATTTAGTTTAATAAATCTTTAAAAAGTCGGATATAGAAATAGGTTGGAGAAACAGGATGGACAAAGGATGAAAATTAGGTTGGAGAAAAAGGATAAAAAACAGAACGGAGAAACAAGATTAAAAACAGGGTGGAAAAAGCATGGGAAAACACGTTGAAGAAACAGGATAAAAAACAAAATGGAGAAACAGGATTGAAAAATAGGATGGAGAAACTTAGGTTGGAGATCTAGAAACATGATGGAGAAGCAGGTTGGAAAAACAGGTTGGAGAATCCGGATGGAAAAACGGGATGGAGAAACTGGTTGGAAAAACATAAATAGTATTAAAAGGTACGTAATGTGGGGACAGGTAAAACTTCTGTTGTTGTTTTTTTGATTTTTTAAAATTTTAAATCAATAGAAATTAGTTTAATAGGTTTTAAAAAAGGGTGGGAAAGAGGTTGGAGAAACAGGATGGAAACCAAAATGGAGAAACAGGATTGAAAAATAGGATGGAGAAACATGATGGAGAAACAGGTTGGAGAAACAGGATGGAAAACAAAATGGAGAAACAGGATTGAAAAATAGGATGGAGAAACATGATGGAGAAACAGGTTGGAGAAACAGGATGGAAAACAAAATGGAGAAACAGGATTGAAAAATAGGATGGGGAAACATGATGGAGAAACAGGATGGAGAAACGTAAAGCGTATTAAAAGGTAATGTGGCGACAGGTAAAACTTCTGGGGTTTTTTTTTTAAATTTTAAATCATAGAATTTGGTTTTATTAATAGATTTTAAAAAAAGGATGGGAAATAGGTCGGATAAACCGGTTGGAGAAACAGGATGGAAAACAAAATGGAGAAACAGGTTGAAAAATAGGATGGAGAAACATGATGGAGAAACGGGATATGGAGAAAGAGGATATGGAAAAATAGGTTGGAGAAGCAGAATGAGGAAACAAGGTGGATAAATAGGTTGGAGAAAGGTAATGTACTGGTATATTCAGGTAAAACTACTTTATTTTAAATAATGCATGCACAATATCTTTTGCGCTAACGTCTGAGGGGGGGGGGTGTATTGTAGGAATGGAGGGGGGAGGTATAGCTAGTTTGTTTGAAAGCAAAGTTTGATATTGGTGGAAAGAAATATATTGGTTAGGTGTATGTGAAATGTGATTTACAGTAGGAGTACATTAGAAGTATTATGGTTATAATTTCATTTTTGTTTTGGGAAAATGCCATTTATTTACAATATTAGAATTGTTTACACTTTATCAATAATAAACAACAAAACTACAAAACAAATAAATTAGAACAAACAAAACAAATAAAAAACAATTAAAAAGTAAAAAACAATTAAAAAATAAACAAATTAAACAAACAATAAAATTAAAAAAATAATAATTAAACGTAGTAGTGTACACAATGGTATTATAAATGGATGGCATTTTTTCAAATTGAAGGTGGAATTATGATTATGGTGTTTTTTCTGTACTTCTATCGTGGGTCATATTTTTCATGCATTTATCAATGTATTCCTTTTTATCAGTATCAAACTTTTCTTTCAGTCGAACCTGAGTTAAGTTGCAGTATATCAAAATGTAATGTGGTAACTGGTGAAACTTCTTGTGTTTTTTTTGTATTTTTGTTTGAGATTTCAGGAATGGAATTTAGTCCAATAGAGGTTAAAAAATAGGATGGAGAAATAGGATGGAGAAACAGGTTGGAGAAACAGGATGGAGAAACAAGTTGGAGGATCAGGATGGAGAAATAGGTTGGAGATTAACAGGAAGGAGAAACAGAATGGAAAAACAGGATGGAGAAAAAACATGAGGTTAAAAAGCAGGATGGAGAAACAGGTTGGAGAAAAAAAGTTGAAAAAACAAGATGGCTATTAAAAGGTAATGTGGTGACAGGTAAAACTTCTGTTGTTTTTTTGATTTTTAAATCATAGAATTTAGTTTAATAAATCTTAAAAAAGTAGGATATAGAAATAGGTTGGAGAAACAGGATGGACAAAGGATGAAAATTAGGTTGGAGAAACAGGATAAAAAAACCAGAACGGAGAAAAAAGATTGAAAATGGGATGGAGCAACAGGGTGGAAAAAGCATGGGAAAACAGGTTGAAGAAACAGGATAAAAAACAAAATGGAGAAACAGGATTGAAAAATAGGATGGAGAAACTTAGGTTGGAGATCTAGGAACATGATGGAGAAGCAGGTTGGAAAAACAGGTTGGAGAATCCGGATGGAAAAACGGGATGGAGAAACTGGCTGCAAAAACATAAATAGTATTAAAAGGTACGTAATGTGGGGACAGGTAAAACTTCTGTTGTTGTTTTTTTGATTTTTTGAAATTTTAAATCAATAGAAATTAGTTTAATAGTTTTAAAAAAGGGTGGGAAAGAGGTTGGAGAAACAGGGTGGAAAACAAAATGGAGAAACAGGATTGAAAAATAGGATGGAGAAACATGATGGAGAAACAGGATGGAAAACAAAATGGAGAAACAGTTTGAAAAATAGGATGGAGAAACATGATGGAGAAACAGGATGGAAAACAAAATGGAGAAACAGGATTGAAAAATAGGATGGAGAAACATGATGGAGAAACAGGTTGGAGAAACAGGATGGAAAACAAAATGGAGAAACAGGATTGAAAAATAGGATGGAGAAACATGATGGAGAGACTTAAAGCGTATTAAAAGGTAATGTGGGGACAGGTAAAACTTCTGTTGTTTTTTTGAAATTTTAAATCATAGAATTTAGTTTAATTAATAGATTTTAAAAAAAGGATGGGAAATAGGTCGGATAAACCGGTTGGAGAAACAGGATGGAAAACAAAATGGAGAAACAGGTTGAAAAATAGGATGGAGAAACATGATGGAGAAACAGGTTGGAAAAATAGGATAGAGAAATAGGTTGGGGAAACAGGTTGGAGAAACAGGTTGGAGAAACAAGATGGATTTAAAAGGTAATGTGGTGAGACAGGTAAAACTTCTGTTGTTTTTGAAATTTTAAATAATATAAAATTTAGTTTAATAGATCTTAAAAAAGCAGGATATAAAAACAGAATGGAGAAATAGGATGCAGAAACAGGATGGAAAAATCGGTTGGGGAAACAGGATGGAGAAAGAGGAAGGAGAAATGGATGGACAAAGAGGATCAGGAAAAACAGGTTGGAGAAACGGGATATGGAGAAAGAGGAGATGGGAAAATAGGTTGGAGAAGCAGAATGGAGAAACAGGATTAGGAATTGGTGAAACAGGATGGAGAAACAGGACGAGGAAACAAGGTGGATAAATAGGTTGGAGAAAGGTAATGTACTGGTATATTCAGGTAAAACTACTTTATTTAAAAAAATGCATGTACAATATCTTTTGTGCTAACGTCTGAGGGGGGAGTGCATTGTAGGGATGGGGGGGAGGTGCATTGTAGGGATGGGGGGGGGGGGGTAGCCAGTTCGTTTGAAAGCAAAGTTTGGTATTGGTGGAAAGAGATACATTGGTAGGTGTATGTGAAATGCGATTTACAGTAGGAGTACATTAGAAATATTATGGTTATAATTTCATTTTTATTTTGGAAAAATGCCATTTATTTATATTATCATTCATTTCGTTTCTATCCTGCATTCTGATTGGTTAATTCACCTGCAAATAACTGAGTGCAAATAATTTTTTTGCTGCAAATAATGTTTTGAGCATGCGCACTAGCAATGGCGCTGCTGACTGCAAATAATTTTCGTAAACATGGCGGCTAGTTCTTCAGCTATCCAAGGAAATAATCGAGAGTATTTGGAAGCATTCATAACGACAATGTACTTTAGAAAAGAAATAGTTAAAAGGAAGATTTAGTGAGATAAAAAGCAAGACTTGTGCCAACAAAAAGTAAGTTTTACGAAGATTTTAGTATGCCGAAGACACAGAGAAGAGTGGCGATCTCTAACTTCAGGCATTTCAGATTTTTAACTATTTTATGAATGATAAATCAATTATTGAACTCGTCTATCGCAAAATATCATGATTTGTCAGTGTCTCGCTACCAGTTATTTGCCTCTGCCTTCGGCATCGGCAAATAACTAGTAGCTCGCCACTGACAAATCATGATATTTTGCTCAGACTCGTCCAATAATTGATAAATATTTGAATTGTTTACACTTTATAAATAATAAACAACAAAACTACAAAACAAATAAAAGAACAAACAAAACAAATAAAAAATAAAAAAACAATTAAAAAGTAAAAAAAAAAAAATTAAAAATAAACAAACTAAACAAACAATAAAATAAAAAAAATTAAAATTAAACGTAGTAGTGTACACAATGGTATTATAAATGGATGGCATTTTTTCAAATTGAAGGTGGAATTATGATTATGGAGTTTTTTCTGTACTTCTACTGTGGGTCATATTTTTCATGTATTTATCAATGTAGTCCTTTTTATCAGTATGAAACTTTTCTTTCAATCAAAGTTGAGTTAAGTTGCAGGATATCAAAATGTAATGTGGTAACTGGTGAAACTTCTTGTGTTTTTTTTGTATTTTTGTTTGAGATTTCAGGAATAGAATTTAGTCCAATAGAGGATAAAATAGGATGAAGAAATAGGATGGATGAACAAGATGAAGAAACAAGTTGGAGAAACAGGATGGCGAAACAAGTTGGAGGATCAGGATGGAGAAATTGGATGGAGAAATAGGAAGTGAAAACAGAATGGAGAAACGGGATGGAGAAAAAACATGAGGTTAAAAAGCAGAATGGAGAAACAGGATGAAGAAACAAGATGAAGAAACAGGATGAGAGAAGAGGATGGAGAAAGAGAATGGAGAAAGAGGATGGAGAAACAGGATGGAAAGGAGAAAAGAGGAAAGCTCTTAGATTTTCTACAGAGAGACATGGAAAATGCTAAAATATGTGCAGTATGTCAAAAGGTAATGTGGTGACAGGTAAAACTTGTTGTTCTGATTTTTTGAAATTTTAAAGAATAGAATTTAGTTAAAAAATAGGATAGAAAAATAGGATGAAGAAATAGGGTGGAGAAATAAGATGGACCGGAGAAAGAAAATGCAGATACAGGTTGGAGAAACAGGTTGGAGAGGCAGGATGGAAAAGAGAATGGAATAACAGGATGGTGAAACAGGTTGGAGAAACGGGATGGAGAAACAGAAAATGGAGAAACAGTTGGAGAAACAGGATGAAAAAAGAGGATGGAGAGATAAGGTTGGACTTGGAGAAACAGAATAAAGAAACAGGAGGGAGAAACAGGATGGAAAAAGAGGATGGAACAACAGGTTGGAGAAACAAGATGGAGAAAGGAGATGGAGAAAATAGCAGAGCAAAACTCTTAGATGCCTTAAAGACGGAAAATACTTAAAATATATGCAATATGTCAAAAAGGTAATGTGGTAGCAAGAGGTAACGTTTATATTTTGTTGCGTTTTTTTGAATTTTTTGAGAATTTAGTCCACTAGATTTTAGTATACTTATATATACGGGCATGTTATGAAGATAGATATGTCAAGATTTGAAACAAAATTCTCTTATCTTAGACATTAAGGTAGTTAGGCCTTTTCGATTGTGCGGTTGGCGAGCTGCTGTCCTGGAGTTTGGTAGCAGCTATTTTTTTGTGTTACCAGGCGGGGCGAAAAGCCACTGGGTTCAATTCCCGGTTAACACTAAGGAGGGGCCTAATTCTAAGCCGTTCAGCTGGCCTACCTAGCAGGGGCCCTCCCTACCACTTTGCAGTCTTGTCAAAAGTGAAGGTGAGATAATACGTGCAACATTTTTCTACAACTTGCATTAACACTTGCAAGCCTGACGACGAGTCTTTAGTATTTTATTCTGGCTGTAAACGCCAGACGATTTTATTCAGCACAGGGAGAGGTCCAGGCCTCAAAGTGTTAAAACCTATCTCTTTAACACTTTGAAGCCTGAAGACGAGTCTTTAGTATTTTATTCTGGCTAACGCCAGACGATTTTATTCAGCACAGGGAGAGGTCCAGGCCTCAAAGGGTTAAAACCTATCTCTTTAACAATTTGAAGCCGGAAGACGAGTCTTTAGTATTTTATTCTGGCTAACGCCAGACGATTTTATTCAGCACAGGGAGAGGTCCAGGCCTCAAAGTGTTAAAACCCATCTCTTTAACACTTTGAAGCCTGAAGACGAGTCTTTAGTATTTTATTCTGGCTAACGCCAGACGATTTTATTCAGCACAGGGAGAGGTCCAGGCCTTAAAGGGTTAACACTAATGAGTTTAAGGAGGGTCTTTGCAGTCTTCTCAAAAGTAAAGGTGAGGCAATACGGCGACATTTTTCTTCAACTTGCATTAAAGTGCCTTTGAAACGAAAATTAAGTTTGTCTTATTTGAAAGAACACTTAAAATGATACAGTAACATATTTTGAAGTTTTTCGTTTCCTCGCTCCGTTCTTGAGATATCAGTCTGTTTGATGTAAATATCGCATGTTGCGACGTCACACGTGCATAATGAGTTATCGAAAAACGTTATATTTTGCTATTGTCAGATATAATCACTTGAAAATCTACGTGTTTAGTAGTGTTCTGGGCGAAACACACGCACATGCTTTCCTAGATTTTTTTTGGTTTGATAATAGCAAAGATATATAAGTTTTTTCAACAACTCATTATGCACATGTGACGTTAAATGTTTAATTTGCATATCGTACAAACTGAAATATCTCAAGAACGAAGCAAGGAAACGAAAAACTTCAAAAGATGTTACTCTATCATTTTAAGTGTTCTTTCAAATAAGACAGACTTAAATTTCGTTTCATAGGCACTTAACGCAACTTTCTTGCGCGTTGCAAGTTGAAAAGCGTTGTTGCACGTATTACCACCCACCTTAAACATTGTCACGCAACAATGATTTTGTTGCAAGTTGAAAAAAGTAGATTCCAGTTCAACTTGCTGCAACATGCTGTTTCAACTTGCAACAAAATCATTGTTGCGTACTGACAATGTTTAAGGCCGGGCCAAACGCTTTCAACATTTCATTCAACATCGTTCAACATTAATTGTTGTACGCGTGTTGAACGGAAATTTTGAACATGTTCAAATTGCGTTCAACATCATTCAACAACGTTCAACATCATTCAACATCATTCAACAACGTTCAACATCATTCAACATCATTCAACATCATTCAACAACGTTCAACATCATTCAACAGGGTGGCCAAACGCTTTCAACATGTGGAATCACGGTTGAATTCAACAATGTTGAACGATGTTGAATGCGTTTGGCCAGGCCTTAAGTTAAGGTGAGTGGTAATACGCGCAACAACGCTTTTCAATTTGCAACGCAACAATGTTGCAGCAATTTGTTGCTCGTATTACTTCACTTTTACGTTTTTTTGTACGTTATTTAATAGTGTTATTATCGATCGAAAACAACCTCTGTCTACCATCTGAGTTCCAGTGGCTCAATGGTGAGAGCGTCTGGCTGGCATTCGGAAGGTTGTGGGTTCGAGTCTCGTCTGGAGCTCTGAGTTTTTCTCTGAGTTTAACTTACGATAGCTTGTAGAGCCAAAACATACGAAAAAACGGTTTTACTTATCAATTTGGAAAAAACTAATTTGGCGAAATATTTTGAAAAATCCGGGTTCTTTTTACCTTCGCCCCAACGCGGGGGTGGCCCCACTGATCTGGTGGCCCCCATTCAAAAACGGCGGGAGTGATTTAAATGACCTCATGCAGCGCTCTGATTGGCTCAACACTGTTCTTCCGGTGTATTTACTTCCGGAATATCTCGTGACGTCATGTTGTGTTCCGTATCCTCGTAGTGAGAGCGACATTTTTGAAAGATTTGTACCCTACGGTGAGTGGAAAAATCCTTCATTTTTACTGCAATCCTTGCTTATAATTTGCATTATTTCCAATAATTATGATGTCTAGAATATATTAAATGCAGATTTAGTTTTATTTTTGTTAAAAACAGTTGTATTTGAGGTAGAAATCGTTCTAAACCTTCATTGTTATTGTCAATATTTCTTCACATTTCGTGGACGTTTATGTTTGTGATATCCATGTTGTTTATTCGATCGTATTTTGTGTACAGTTTTTGTGATTTACACATAATATAGTATGTTTTCTGGAGAAAAACTTGATCTAAATAGCTTTCTGTATTTGCTATAAAAAGATACTGAAATTCCAGTTCAGTAAATGTCCATAACCGATTTACTCTACTCGAATAATCAATCCGACAAGCTCTTCATCATCGTTCAAAAAAAGTACATTTCTGAATGATATTTGGTCTTAGCTACAGGTTTATTACAAAGAGGAAGTCAAAAGGATTCTTTTAAACTCATATTTTATAAATCTAGGATAATTTTTGTATGTAGTATTCATGACAGCGTAAATAAATCTATCTTCAAAAACTTGACTGGCTTTATACTTCCTGTTTCAGATTTCCAAATGTAAATTTCCCCAACGCATTTTAATTTTAAAATTTTGAGAGTACACTTTTGTCTGCCATCCCTAAGCACATTTGTTCTTTCTGTTTCTTAAAAGGAGAAATACTTAGATTGTTATAAAGAATGCCCAAAATAGACTACAATATTTTCTCATATTTTGATGTGGAGTATTTGTTTACCTTTTGGGACCTGTGTGAATTTCATGAACAAAATGTCAAATAATTTTGTTTTTGATCTAAGCAGAAATATCTTCATGTAAAAATATTTGTAAAACACTCATTGCTTGTACAAAATATTATTGTAAGTTCAAACAAATAATTGATAATTTAGCAAAGTGAAAATGCGATAGTGCTTTGCTCGAAACAATATTTTATCCATTAGTAAAAGTATGTTTTGTAAAAGCTAAAAGGTGGTAAACTGCGAGATTAGTTTAGTAACGAAATACTGACATTTTCTCTGATGGAACGTTCCACTTGAAACATCAGTATTTCATTATCAAAACTATTCTCAGCAGTTTACCATCTTTACTCTATCCAAAAACTGCTTACACAGCACTCTACTTTTTACTCTGATGAAGGGCTCTGCTTGAAACGTCAGTATTTCATTATCAAAACTATTCTCAGCAGTTTACCATCTTTTCACTTTACTCTATCTAAAACACTGCCTACACAACACTCTACTTTTTACTCTGATGAAGGACTTTGCTTGAAACATCAGTATTTCATTATTAAAACTATTCTCAGCAGTTTACCATCTTTTCACTTTGCTCTATCTAAAACAATGCCTACACAACACTCTACTTTTTGCTCGAATGAAGGACTCTGCTTGAAACGTCAGTATTTCCTTATTAAAACTTTTCTCAGCAGTTTACCATCTTTTCACTTTGCTCTATCTAAAACACTGCCTACACAGCACTCTACTTTTTACTCTGATGAAGGACTCTGCTTGAAACGTCAGTATTTCGTTATTACAACTAATCTCCGCAGTTTACCATCTTTTCACGTTGCTCTATCCGAAACACTTGCTACAAAGCACTTTTTTACAATTATATAATTTATCATTGGTAGTTGCGTTTGTTTTCTTGAGGTTGCGAAGGAAATTTATCTTTTTGAAAACAATTTCTTTTTTTAATGTGTGTTTAGGTGTACTAGCATCAGGGCCATGTGACAAGATACAATGAAAAGGACGCGGGAAGAGCACGAGAAAGTATTCGGTCAACATCGGGGATTTCAGCATCCAGTTTTAGCACCCGCACCCCCAGCTGTTGGCCTCGCAAGTAGTTTTGATCCGATACAGGAAACAATCGCAGCATCAATGGGACAGTATCAATCGAATCCTCAATTAGCACAGCAGACTTATCCGTAAGAAACTTTAATTAACAAATGAAACATAAAGCTCTATGCATACCATATTTTCTGGGCGATAACCCGCACGGCGTATAACCCGCACAGCATGAAAAATGTCACTTTTTGAAAAATAAATCAGCGTATTACCCGCACCATTGGATAACCCGCAGCTGCTAATAATAGGTTTGGACAAGGGAGGACGCCAGACGGACTTGTATTTCTTCTTTGTTCGGCGTTCCTTCATTTATATTCAGCCATTTTGAATAATGCAGTATATATCATTAGCATATCGCAGGCGCGGGTATCGTATAGCATGCACCTGCGATACGCTAATGAATATACCGCATTATTAAAAATGGCTGAATATAAATGAAGGAACGCCGAACAAAGAAGAAGAAATACAGGTCAGTCTGGCGTGCTCCCTTGGTTTGGGACCACAAAATTTAAAAAAAGTACAGTACCAGTAGTTGAAAGATGAAAGTAGAATCCTTGGTCTCTGGTCTTCGTGATGGCGTCGTCTTAAGAATTCAACAGATTACCCGCTTCATACTCTTATAAATGCACAGAGCCCAGCCAAGCAGGGCGTGTGTAGAGGACACCTTACCGTATTTTCTGGGCGATAACCCGCACGGCGTATAACCCGCACAGCAACAAAAATGTCACTTTTGGAAAAATAAATCAGCGTATTACCCGCACCATCGGATAACCCGCACCATCGGATAACCCGCACCATCGGATAACCCGCACCATCGGATAACCCGCAGCTGCTAATAATAGGTTTGGGTAAGGGAGTATATATAAATCTCGATATATAAAATGAAGGAACGCCGAACAAAGAAGAAGAAATACAGGTCAGTCTGGAGTGCTCCCTTGGTTTAGGACCACAAAATTAAAAAAAAGTACAGTACCAGTAGTTGAAAGATGAAAGTAGAATCCTTGGTCTCCAATCTTCGTGATGGCATCGTCTTAAGAATTCAACAGATTACCCGCACCACCTTATTACCCGCACTAATTATGTTTCCTAGCAAAATTAAGAGATAGCCCGTGGGTTATCGCCCAGAAAATACGGTATTTTATAACAGACAATATAAAATTGAAACATTTCTTAACATGTTTATATTAAAGGGAAAAACTCGTTGGCATTTTAGTGAATAGAAGAACATGGTGGGATCATTCACAAAAAATTTCCAAAGAATCCAACATATAGTCTTTGAGCTATTAAAGTGCCTATGTCATCCTCAGGGACTTTACATATTTATACTAACTGGAACATTCTGAGAAGATTTGTAATATATCTTCTCAGGCAAAAATTTCATCTTCATAGATTTTTTTGCCGTTAAGTTGACGGAAGTGACGTCAAAAGAGGAATCTGTAAAGTGGTTTTCATATAGACAAATTCCTCTTTCGACGTCACTTCCGTCAACTTTAACGGCAAAAAAATCCATGAAGATGAAATTTTCACCTGAGAAGATATATTACAAATCTTCTCAGAATGTTCCAATTAGTATAAATATGTAAAGTCCTTGAGGATGACATAGGCACTTTAACTCTCAAAGTTTGCCATGGCTACTGTAGTTCATTTGTGAAGAAATTTGTGTTTCTTGGTAACAATGATGATGATGTACTCAAATGAACAACTATATGCATAAGAACGATGGATTTTAGCATCAATGATTCATCTGCGTACATCATAAGCCATTGTTACCAAGAAGCCCAAATTTCTCCAAAAACAAACTAGCCATGGCAAACGTTGAGAGTTCATACTACAGTTCCGGTTTGAGCGTGGACATGCGTAATTTGACGACACATGTTTCATGTGGGAAACTAACATGTTGCTAAATGTAAACTGTAACGTTACTAAGGCCAAACGGTATTGTTTCAATTTAAAACGAGCACCAAATTTGCAAAGCAAGTGTGGGATTGTTTATAACTCATCTTTATACACAATTAAATCTTCGTCAAGTGAAGCTAAGAACTCCACAGTGCTTTGCTGATCGGCTATTATGCTGACAAACCCCACAATGCGACGTTTGTGTGAAGAAACAATACCGTTTGGCCTTAGTAACGTTACAGTTTCTGCTTAGCAATATGTTAGTTTCCCACGTGAAATGTGTGTTGTCAAATTACGCGTGTCCACGCTCAAACCGGAACCGTAGTAACTCGAGAACTACACATCAGATTCTCTTAAAATTTTCACTGAATGCTCCTATCATGCTCTTCTGTTCATTAAAACAAAAAATACCAACAAGTTTTTCATAGATACTGTTATAATTGTTGTAATTTTATTTCTGTTGTTTTTTTTAGGGTTCCAGGGCCTGCTGGTCCAGGACAGGGGCACAGTCCTTTACCAAGTCATCCACAGGTGAGACTGTGTACCAGACCTCTGCTCATTTAGAATAAAACTGTAACTTGTAGGAGGCAAAGGCTTAATTTTATATTTCTGATGCTTAGGCTCACATCCATCCACCAACTCCAGGCCATATGCAAGGACCAGGTGGACCGGGACAGCAGCAATTTCAGAGGCTGAAAGTATGAAAAACACATTTTGTATACTGTAAAAGTATTATGTATAATTACTCTGATGAACGGCTCTGCCCAGTATTTTGTTATTAAAACTATTCTCACCAGTTTACCGCCTACACAACACTCTACTTTTTACTCTGATGAAGGGCTCTGCCCAGTATTTTGTTATTAAAACTATTCTCAGCAGTTTACCATCATTTCACTTTGCTTTATCTAAAACACTGCCTACACAACACTCTACTTTTTACTCTGATGAAGAACTCTGCTTGAAACGTCAGTATTTCGTTATTAAAACTATTCTCAGCAGTTTACCATCTTTTCACTTTGCTCTATCTAAAACACTGCCTACACAACACTCTACTTTTTACTCTGATGAAGAACTCTGCTTGAAATGTCAGTATTTCTTTATTAAAACTATTCTCAGCAGTTTACCATCTTTTCACTTTGCTCTATCTAAAACACTGCCTACACAACACTCTACTTTTTACTCTGATGAAGGACTCTGCTTGAAACGTCAGTATTTCGTTATCAAAACTATTCTCAGCAGTTTACCATCTTTTCACTTTGTTCTATCTAAAACACTGCCTACACAACACTCTACTTTTTACTCTGATGAAGAACTCTGCTTGAAACGTCAGTATTTCGTTATTAAAACTATTCTCAGCAGTTTACCATCTTTTCACTTTGCTCTATCTAAAACACTGCCCACACAACACTATACTTTTTACTCTGATGAAGAACTGTGCTTGAAATGTCAGTATTTCATTATCAAGCCAGGACAGCAGCAATTTCAGAGGCTGAAAGTATGAAAAACATTTTGTATACTGTAAAAGTATTATGTATAATTACTCTCTGATGAACTAGGCTCTGCCCAGTATTTTGTTATTAAAACTATTCTCAACAGTTTACCATCTTTTCACTTTGCTCTATCTAAAACACTGCCTACACAACACTCTACTTTTTACTCTGATGAAGGACTCTGCTTGAAACGTCAGTATTTCGTTATTAAACTATTCTCAGCAGTTTACCATCTTTTCACTTTGCTTTATCTAAAACACTGCCTACACAGCACTCTACTTTTGTAATCAATAATTTGTGGTTTGTGTTTATTTAGGTTGAAGATGCCTTATCTTATCTTGATCAAGTTAAAATGCAATTTGGTAATCAGCCTCAGGTCTACAATGATTTCTTGGATATTATGAAAGAATTTAAATCTCAAAGGTGAGATTATAAATTAATCACATTTCACTGTTCTCAAAGTATCAATGGTTAACAGGACAATCAGACATCCTAGGTAGCAATGAGTTAACAAGTGATTAACCCATTCCTACCTTGAGCTGGCCAAAAATGGTTCCTTTATTGTTTTACTCTGTCTAACACCAGATGATTTTACTCATCAAAGAGAGAACCCTCAGACATCCTAGGTAGCAATGAGTTAACAAGTGATTAACCCATTCCTGCTTGAGCTGGTCAAAAATGGTTCCTTTATTGTTTTACTCTGTCTAACACCAGATGATTTTACTCATCAAAGAGATAACCCTCAGACATCCTAGGCAGCAATGAGTTAACAAGTGATTAACCTATTCATGCCTGAGCTGGCCAAAAATGGTCCCTTTATTGTTTTACTCTGTCTAACACCAGATGATTTTACTCATCAAAGAGAGAACCCTCAGACATCCTAGGCAGCAATGACTTAATTAAAACCAAACCAGGACCAGTTGCAAAAATCCAACATCAAGGTCTTCTGGCTAGGAATTGACCCTGCAATACCAAGTGCGGTGCTCTGACCTAGGGCTTGAAATTTGCAGTATCCCGATATCCATGGGATACTAGATTTTCGTTTTGGATACTAAAAGTGTTAACTTCAGTATCCAACAGGATACAATAAAATTTTCGATAGCGCACAGCCATAGAATCTGAAGTAACATCTTATAATGTAGCGTAATATCTTAGAATGTAACATAACGTCTTACAATGTAGCGTAACATCTTATAATGTAGTGTAATGTCTTGCAATGTAGCGTAACATCTTATAATGTAGCGTAATGTCTTACAATATAATGTAACATCTTACAGTACAATGTAGTGTAACATCTTATAATGTAACTTAACCTCTTGCAATATATACAGTAGCGTAACGTCTTAGAATGTAATGTAACCGCAGGTGCTGTCACAAACTGTTATAGTTCATTTTAAATATTGCAAGTTGAGATGTTTAGCATTCAAAAGTGGCATACTAGATTTCAAGGAGGGATCCACTTGGATACTGCCGAAAATTTCAAATTTCAAGCCCTGCTGACCACTAAGCTAAGGAGGCTGTTGCCAAGAGCTATATTGTCTTGGACTAACTTTGTTCTCTTTTCTTTGGTGTTTAGTATTGACACTCCTGGTGTAATCAGTCGAGTTTCGAACCTTTTTAAAGGTCATCCTGAACTGATTGTTGGCTTCAATACATTTTTACCTCCTGGCTATAAGATTGAGGTTCATCCTAATGACTCTAACTTCATCTCGTACACAACACCACAGAAAGCGACTTTAACTACCTTGCCTGTTCATACGGTAAGACTATATGGTTATATAATGTTTAACTGCTTGATATTGACATTGGTGGTAGGTGCCATAGGTAGGAAATGCTGGTAAGCAAGCTAGCCATTATGATAGCAATCGAGCTAAGCAATGAGCAAACAATTGAGCAATCCTGGGCAAAGGCTAGTAGCAAGCAAGAGCGACCAATGAGCAGCAATGTGCCAATGCTGTAGCGATGTGCCTGCAAGCGTAGGTGACACTCGTGTGAGCCCTTCGACTTCTTAAGAACTTGGGACTGGCTAACTACATCTGCAGTTAACTTTGCCTAAATAATTTTAACCACATATAACCAAGCTTTTGACAGGCCTCAAAATAAGAGCCATTTATCCATCAATGACCAATGGAAATTGTAGGTGACTGATTAAAATCTTGTTAAGTCTGTAATTGAAATTGCGATACCTCATCGTTTGCTCTCTTCTTTGCACTAGAAGTTCTTTCGGAGTAGAGGTGAACCGATGTTAAAAAAAGCCGATTGCCGATACTGATTGTTAAGAGCCGATATTTCCCCACCATCGGCCGATTAATCGGCAAAACCGATGTTTACTAACCTGATGCTCAGTGCTCCCGTTTTGTCGTTTTATTCATCTCAAGTTTTGCAATGAGAGGAAGTCATCAAGCCAATTCTCGTATTTTGAGCGCAACAAAACAAACAGAAAACAGTCAAGTAGTCAGCAGTGTTTCCTTTATTTAAAATGTTTTTGTATCAACAACTCAACAAGCGCAAAAATGCCAAACAAGGTAAAGAATTGAAGTATACGATACGCCGTACCACAGACGCTCGCTCCCTGAATTTGACGGGAGGGTTGCGGCTGTACACAGGCTATGATAAACGAGGACGAGAGAGCAGAAATACGAGGACGAGAGTCAGAGACAGCCAATCCGATGGTGAAAGACAATTGGCCGATGATCGGCTCTGCTGATGTTTTGCCGATGATCGGCTCACCTCTATTTCGGAGATTGGTCAAATGGGGAAATATAGGATTGCTGATTTTTGATCACTGAAAGAAGCTCTGCAGAGGAGAGCGTCATTTGATTGGTGTATATTTTGAACATTATTAATTTATTTTGAGCCTTGTTTGGTCTTTGTAGCAAAATGTTTGCCTTCCAGTTTTCACACACTTTTCTTTTCACAACAACTTAAATGCTTTCTCATTTGACTTTCTTTTTAATAGATAAGTTTAACAGGCAACCATACAGGTCACAGCGTACCTCATGTGCCATCTTCCCAACACCTTCCTCAACCACAGCAGCAACAACAACCCACTCAGCAAGCGCAAACTCAACATGTTCAACAACCTCAGCCATCACACCAGCCACAACAACAACCACCTCCTCCTTCACAGCAACCAACACACCCACAACAACAACAACAACAACCACCTAGTAAACACCTTCCTCAACCACTCCTTCCTGCACAACAACAAGCACAGCAAAACCAACCACCACCACCACAACAACAGCAAAGACCTCTTCATTCTCCTCCTGCAAGTCAAAATCAGGTACAACAGAATATTTCTTTGGTACAGTGATGTTTCTCAGGGCATTCCCCCACTATTTTTGTCGGGGGAACGTCATTCCCCCTGACAAATATTCCGGTGGGGGAACGGTGTTCCCCGGTGGGTGAACGGTGTTCCCCGGTGGGGGAACGGTGTTCCCCGGTGGGGGAACGGTGTTCCCCGGTGGGGGAACGGTGTTCCCCATTAAACGTAGTGGGACACCGTTCAACACCACACTATTTTTGCTTTGAGTCAATGAGTGTACTTGTTTTTCAACCAAGTTAGCCAACCAGCTAGCCTGAGCCAGGCTTTTAGTAGTCTTTTCACACACCCATTAACTTTTGCGACAGGAGCCATGCCCATTTAATTTTACGACCAGTGGCCATGCCCATTTCACTTTAGTGAGTGTTCCCCCACTTTTAAAATATTTGGAAGTCATCACTGTTTTGGCACAGATGTTTTTACAGTGAAAATGGAAATACCTTCCCACTTCCGCTTCTGTAGTTGGTTGTGTATTAGAGAGGTTCAGATCACACTTCCGCTTCCGCTACCGTAAATATTATTAAGCATGTCAAATATTGTTTTTACGTTCAGTAATGGTCTTCAGGGCTGCAAATTACTGTTGGACATCGGACAATGTCCGACCAAATTTGGCAAATGTCAGAACAAAACCGAATTGTCATCAGACATAGTGTCCGTGCAAATAAAAATATATTGTCTGATCAAGAAATTCAGCTTTATGCTGTTGAAAGAGAAACCTCTGTTTTTGAGAGAAAAATTCCGATTTCCTTTCGTAATTCTATCAACTAGATTGAGCATGTTTGAATTTTTAATCTTCCGTAACTGAATCAGTCTTCTGAGAGAAACTGATAGTATTTAATTACTCTGGTACCAAGCAGTTCATTAAAACAATGTATAAGTATAACACACGCGCGCGACGCTAAACAGACGAGTCAGATGACTGTCATGGAAACTGGCTTTATATCATGAACTCAGAACTGTATTCTGTTTATGTCCAACAAAATGTAGTGATAATGGTTTTATGTCTGAACAAATTTTAGTAATGTCTGACCAAAATTGGAAATGGATCAGACACATGTCCTGTCAAGAAAAAATATTTATTTGCAGCCCTGGGTCTTATGATATCTCGTTTTATAATCGTTTTACGGTACTAGGATTAAAACCAACTACGACTACAGGATGAAAAAGTGAACATTACACCAGGTTAATCACATTTACAATAGCGGTAGTGGAAGTGTGATCTGAACCTCGCTATTACAGTACTGTATTTCTGTAGCCGCTACCAAAGCGTGTAGAAAGTCTAGCGATAAAAGTCACCAATTCTTGATGTATATTCGTCTGTTGGTATCGATTTGGGATAAACATCTATTGTCATTAAATGCCATAAAGCTAAATTATACTATTTATGTACAGTTTTCAACAATAAAAATTCTCAGGCTTCTGTAGCAGCTACAGAAATACAGTAATACGCAACAAACTACAGAAGAAGAAGTGGGAAGGTATTTCCATTTGGACTGTAACAACTTTTCTACTGCTGGTATTGGGGCTGTCTAGATCTGTGGTACTTTAGGAACTGAGTATGGTACCTTATTCTTATAATGGGTGGGTTTTCAGACAGTGATGGATTTACAGGGTGGTGCAGGGGGGGGGGGGTCCACACCCCCTGGCCCTTTGCCAAGGGGGTGCAGTGGGGGTGCCAATTACTCAATTAGTGCCTTGCTGCAGTGGAATGCGACGTGTTTTTTCATTGAAAATGTCAATCACATTTCTAATGTCTAGCTTCCTTGTGATATCCCTAATAAAATCCATAATAAAACGTCCACTTTATCCCTAAATTTATTTGACACCTTCCAGGTTTGATAAAATGCGCTATTGAAAACATGATTTAAAACTTTTAAATCTTTCTTCAAAGTACCGTCACAATGCAGGAAATGCCATTTCAGAGGTCCAAATTTCAAAAATTTTCTGGGGGGGGCATGCCCCCAAACCCCCTTAGGAATGGTGTGACTGAGGTTCAAAAAATTCTAGATGCACCCCCCCTACCAGATCAAGCTGGATCCATCACTGTTTTCATACCTGTACATTACAGTAGAATAATGCAATGGCAGAAAATGTAACACATAGTTATTTTTTAACTAGCCCCAGCAACCTGTTGAATTCAATCATGCCATCAACTATGTAAATAAAATCAAGGTACAGTACAATATCAGATGTTTATTAAATGAACTAAAACTGCAGCTTGTGGTATATAGCTGTACAATCACAATTTTAAAAGCATATTTTTTTCTTTAGTTTTCAATCTCTTTTTAAGATCATATTAACAACTGCATCGCTTGTGCAGGTTGGGTGCCTGGGTCATCCAGGGGCTTCCAGAATAGAATGGAATTGCTGACTGCTCTTAGTTATTAACTTACTTAAATTCCATTTAACTACATTTAGTTGTGTTTTTAGAATCGATTTCAAGGTCAACCTGACACGTACAAAGCGTTCCTTGAAATTCTTCACACTTACCAAAAGGAACAGAAAAATATTAAAGAAGTAAGAAAATTATGAATAGTCTCAGGCCAGAACTCAGTGTTCATTATGATTTGTGTGTGTTAAGATAATGTGTTCTTTTATTGTCTTTTTTGCTCATATTTTTAGGCAGCTTCAATTCCTCCACACAGTGGCATGATGGATCCTGATGTATGTATAGACCTAAACTTTTGTCAGTGGAAGGAAGGAGGGAAGGAATGAGAGAGGGAAGGAGGGAAGGAATGAGAGAGGGAAGGAGGGAGGGAGGGGGGGAGGAGGAGGGAGGGAGCGAGGGAGCGAGGGAGCGAGGGAGCGAGGGAGGGAGGGAGGGAGGGAGGGAGGGAGGGAGGGAGGGAGGGAGGGAGGGAGGGAGGGAGGAAGGAAGGAAGGAAGGAAGGAAGGGGGAGGAGGAGGGAGGGGGGGAGGGAGGGAAAGAAAGAAAGAAAGAAAGAAAGAAAGAAAGAAAGAAAGAAAGAAAGAAAGAAAGAAAGAAAGAAAGAAAGAAAGAAGCAAGGAATGAAGGAAAGAAGGAAGGATGTAAGGACAGATGTAAGGATGGAAAGAAGGATGGGAAGAAGGGAGGGAGGAGGTTGACCTAATTTTTGTAAAGAAAGGATGTTGAAATGTTTATTTATTTTTCTTTGCTTTTTCTCTAGGGTCCACAGATTACTGAACAAGAGGTTGGTGACTTAGCATTAGATTCTTTGTCTTTGTCATAAAATTTCAATTCAATGCCTTTATTAATCTGTAAATTGTAAATTAAATGAAAACTGTTCAATTTTAGATGTATGTCAGAGAAGCTAAACTTGCAAATGATGTAAGTGTTTCAGATTGTTGAATGACATTGATTTTGTTTGGTTTTCAAAGTTTTTTGAATAAGATTGTGCATATTTGGTGTTTGTTTTTGCTTCAGGTTTATAAACAAGTTGCCAAACTGTTCAAGAATCAGGAAGATTTGCTTCAAGAGTTCAGTCAGTTTCTTCCTGATGCAAATGGTGCTCAATCATCAATGACAGCTTTGGTAGGTGATGGTAGAATATGGTAGGGTGGGGTCAGAGGGTGGGTAGAATATGGTAGGGTGGGGTCAGAGGGTGGGTAGAGTATGGTAGGGTGGGGTCAGAGGGTGGGTAGAATATGGTAGGGTGGGGTCAGAGGGTGGGTAGAGTATGGTAGGGTGGGGTCAGAGGGTGGGTAGAATATGGTAGGGTGGGGTCAGAGGGTGGGTAGAGTATGGTAGGGTGGGGGGGTAGAATATGGTAGGGTGGGTAGAGTATGGTAGGGTGGGGTAGAATATGGTAGGGTGGGTAGAATATGGTAGGGTGGGGTAGAATATGGTAGGGTGGGGTAGAATATGGTAGGGTGGGTTCAGAGGGTGGGTAGAGTATGGTAGGGTGGGGTAGAGTATGGTAGGGTGGGGTAGAGTATGGTAGGGTGGGGGAGAGTATGGTAGGGTGGGATAGAGTATGGTAGGGTGGGGTAGAGTATGGTATGGTAGGGTGGGTAGAGTATGGTAGGGTGGGGTAGAATATGGTAGGGTGGGGTAGAATATGGTAGGGTGGGGTAGAGTATGGTAGGGTGTGGTCAGAGGGTGGGTAGAGTATGGTAGGGTGGGGTAGAGTATGTTAGGGTGGGGCGGGTAGAGTATGGTAGGGTGGGTATAGTATGTTAGGGTGGGGTCAGAAGGGTGGGGTAGAGTGTGTTAGGGTGGGGTCAAAAGAGTGGGATAGAATATGGTGGGTAGAGTATGGTAGGGTGGGGTCAGAGGGTGGGTAGAATATGGTAGGGTGGGGTCAGAGGGTGGGTAGAGTATGGTAGGGTGGGGTCAGAGGGTGGGTAGAATATGGTAGGGTGGGGTCAGAGGGTGGGTAGAGTATGGTAGGGTGGGGTAGAATATGGTCAGAGGGTGGGTAGAGTATGGTAGGTTGGGGTAGAATATGGTAGGGTGGGTAGAGTATGGTAGGGTGGGGTAGAATATGGTAGGGTGGGTAGAATATGGTAGGGTGGGGTAGAATATGGTAGGGTGGGGTAGAATATGGTAGGGTGGGTTCAGAGGGTGGGTAGAGTATGGTAGGGTGGGGTAGAGTATGGTAGGGTGGGGTAGAATATGGTAGGGTGGGTTCAGAGGGTGGGTAGAGTATGGTAGGGTGGGGTAGAGTATGGTAGGGTGGGGTAGAGTATGGTAGGGTGGGGTAGAGTATGGTAGGGTGGGATAGAGTATGGTAGGGTGGGGTAGAGTATGGTATGGTAGGGTGGGTAGAGTATGGTAGGGTGGGGTAGAATATGGTAGGGTGGGGTAGAATATGGTAGGGTGGGGTAGAGTATGGTAGGGTGTGGTCAGAGGGTGGGTAGAGTATGGTAGGGTGGGGTAGAGTATGTTAGGGTGGGGCGGGTAGAGTATGGTAGGGTGGGTATAGTATGTTAGGGTGGGGTCAGAAGGGTGGGGTAGAGTGTGTTAGGGTGGGGTCAAAAGAGTGGGATAGAATATGGTAGGGTGGGGTCAGAGGGTGGGTAGAGTATGGTAGGTTGAGGTAGAGTATGTTAGCTTGGGGTCAGAGGGTTGGGGTAGAATATGGTAGGTGGGGTCAGAGGGGTGGGATGAGGTCAGAGGGGTGGGATGAGGTCAGAGGGGTTGGTAGGGTGGGGTCAGAGGGGTGGGGTATGGTAGGGTGGGGTCAGAGGGTGGGGTATGGTAAGGTGGTTTGTGGTTAGAGGGGTGGGGTATGGTGGGGTAGGTTGGGATAGAAAAGGCAACAGACAAACATGGCTGCTACAGTAATAAAACCTAGACTGGGGATTATTAAATATAACTTTTTCAAAATCATTTCTAGAGTGCTTTATCAAAAAGAGCTCATCATCAGATGGCCAATGTCAGCAGTTCATTTGGCCCACCAAGCAAGAAACAAGTGTGTAAGTGATTGTTGAGCAACATTCAAGTGTATCATTTGATACTCAAACTCCAAGATGTGCTCTGAAGTACTGGATATATCTTTTCTTTAGTAAGTGGAAGTTCTGTAAAGCGTAATTTTGGTCAAATGAGAAGAAATTCAAACTCATCTCATCAGCCAGGAAAGGTGAGAAAATACTGTGTAATGGTATGATGTTTCATCTAATCTATCCATCTATCTATCTATCTATCTATCTATCTATCTATCTATCTATCTATCTATCTATCTATCTATCTATCTATCTATCTATCTATCTATCTATCTATCTATCTATCTATCTATCTATCTATCTATCTATCTATCTATCTATCTATCTATCTATCTATCTATCTATCTATCTATCTATCTATCTATCTATCTATCTATCTATCTATCTATCTATCTATCTATCTATCTATCTATCTATCTATCTATCTATCTATCTATCTATCTATCACTTTTCTGTCTATCTGTCTATCACTTTTCTGTCTATCTGTCTATCTGTCTATCTATCTATCTATCTGTCTATCTATCTGTCTGTCTGTCTGTCTGTCTGTCTGTCTGTCTGTCTGTCTGTCTGTCTGTCTGTCTGTCTGTCTGTCTGTCTGTCTGTCTGTCTGTCTGTCTGTCTGTCTGTCTGTCTGTCTGTCTGTCTGTCTCTGTCTGTCTGTGTTCAACCACTTTTCTGTCTTAAGGTAAAGCCAAGATCAAGTGTAATGAAGGACATCAACTTACCAGATCCAAGTAGTTTTGGTTCAGTTGCTGAGTTTGCTTTCTTTGACAAGGTGCAAACAAG
The DNA here is from genome assembly GCA_035771165.1 of Paragorgia papillata. Lineage (NCBI taxonomy): Eukaryota > Metazoa > Cnidaria > Anthozoa > Scleralcyonacea > Coralliidae > Paragorgia > Paragorgia papillata. The sequence goes on along the minus strand of JAWNZC010000216.1, from coordinate 737,072 downwards.
TCTCCTATATAATTATATAAAAAGTAGAGTGCCATCCTGAAGACTCAAGATATGAGTCAAACAATAGTGAAAATTGTAATATTTCGACTTTATTTCAAAGTCATCATCAGACAAGTGAAAATACAAAAACATGCCAGGTCTATATATACAAGTTAAAAGTTCGATGACATCACCAACAACAAAAGAAAAGAAAACCTATCACTATTTACATGAGTTAGAAAACCTATCACTAGCTAATTACAAGAGACGTCAGAAGATCTAACACTCGCTATAGAAGTAGAGAGACTAGGCAAAAAGTGACAGTTCTTTGCTAGCCGTAAGGCCCGAGTTCAGCTCGGGTTTGTTAAGCTTAATTTGCAATGCTTCCATTATTAAAAGTTGATTGGTGTTAAATAAATTATTTGAATAAAGAATTTTATAGTCAAGTTAAAAGAGAAGGGAAGTTGGTCAAATTGATGGTGTAAGTCGGCAATGAATTGTGCATGTTCACATTGTAGGAAGTGTTTAGCAACGGCACTGGTGTTGTCTGTTATTTTCTTGTAATTGTAATGTTTTTTTCCAGGTGCGAAAAGCTTTGCGTAGTCAAAAGGTTTACGATGATTTTCTTCGATGTCTGAAGTTGTTCAATCAAGAAGTGATCTCCAGAGCTGATTTGGTCCAACTAGTTTCTTCATTTCTAGGGTAAGTATTGTTCTCATTTATTGCAAAGCTAATGATGGTTAGTGTTGTGTAGGCAGTGTTTTAAATAGAGCAAAGTGAAAAGATGGTAAACTGCTGCGAATAGTTTTAATAACGAAATACTTACGTTTCAAGCAGAGTCCTTCATCAGAGTAAAAACTAGAGTGTTGTGTAGGCAGTGTTTTAGATAGAGCAAAGTGAAAAGATGGTAAACTGCTGAGATTAATTTTAATAATGAAATACTGTCGTTTCAAGCAGAGCCCTTCATCAGAGTAAAAACTAGATTGCTGTGTAGGCAGTGTTTTAGATAGAGCAAAGTGAAAAGATGGTAAACTGCTGAGATTTTTAGCAATGAAATACACACCTTTCTTCTCATGATTTTACCTGTATTTTCTTTCCTTATACTGTAGTTACATTATTTTATTTATTGTTTACAGGAAATTCCCAGAACTCTTCAAGTGGTTTAAAGAGTTTCTCGGATACAAGGACTCCAGTCCTATGGAAACTCCCAGCTTCAAGGAGCGAACTTCAGGAGAACTCGCTCATCTTGAAATTGGTAAGAAAATATTTGGAGACGAAAAATAGAGAAAACTCTCGAAATATAGTAAGGTTAGATATACTGCCGAAACGGAGAACGTAGGAATCTAACGTTTCGAGCGAAGACCCTTCGTCAGAGAGAAAACTCTACCGGTAGTGTTCCGTTTTCATTTCATGCCGTCAAGGAACCCGTCTTCATTTTGTGCCGTTTTCATGTCATTTTTGTGCCGGTATCGTGTAAACGCAAGGCCTAAACGGCATGATTTTGTTCCGTTTTCAAATTGTACCGGCATCGTGTAAACGGGGTCTTAAAGGTGCAGTGTCACCATTTGCGCATCTTTTTTGCGCACATAGAAATAACTTCGGAAAATGTTGGAAATAGCTCTAAATCGGACATGAAACCAGAGAAATGAATCAAATGATATTTACCTTCTACGGTATTCCAATGAGAGCAGATGGACTGCGAAGTCGCTATCGCTACATGAACCATATCCAGCTACGATTTTAGCATCTTTCCATGACTCAAATATAGTCAGTGATAAGTAAATATGTTTGTGCTGACTATTCCAGGCTTTCTGTGAACTATTTGATCCCTCGGGAGCACGGGTGGCGTGTGCTGTTAGCGCGCTGCCTCTCACCAAAACGTTAAGCCCGGTTAGACGGGGTTAGTACTTGGATGGGTGACCGCTTGGGAATGACCCCGTTGTCGGGCTTGGAGTCGTGTGAGTAGAGTTGTAGTTGATCTCTCCTGTGCTTCGAGGGTTTTTTGCCGGGTCCTCCGGTTTTCCTCCCTCCATAAAATCAACACCTAACATCTTAGCTGTGATCCGTGATCTGAACTGTGTCGTTGGCGGCTGCTTGGAGCGCCTTTGATATGCATCGACACGGCCACGTTGATCTGCGTCCTTCGCAATTCAGCCGCTGGCTGCAAGTAAGGATGATTGGCCACCCAGTCCTTTATCCTTTATCCTCGTATTTTCTCTTTCGGCCTGAATTATCGCGTCTTCCACGATACGATACGCCAAGCGCGGCCGCCATCTTGGATCAACAAACTTGAAAACCTACAGGCTGTAGTTTTTCAAGTTGGCACGTGATTATTGCGTGGGCTTTGCGAGTGACACTGCTTCTTTAATGCCACTTTTTTCAGATTATTCATCATGTAAACGCTGTGGAACTAGTTATCGAGCTCTACCAAAGAGTTACACGCAACCAAAATGCACGGGACGAACACCATTATGTCGCGAGGTCCTCAACGATACCTGGGTGTCTTTCCCTTGCTGGTCAGAGGACACAACCTTCCTTGGGACGAAAAAGACTCAGTATGAGGAATATATTTTCCGGTGTGAGGACGAGCGCTTTGAATTGGACGGGATCTTAGAGATGAATTTATCGACGATACGTGTTTTGGAAGCTGTGCAGAAGAAGTTGAATCATATGGGAACTGAAGACCAACAGAAGTTTCGACTGGATAGTTGTCTTGGGGGCACATCTGAAGTTATTCATAAGAAAGCTATTCAAAGGATTTACGGTGATAAGGCACCAGATATTATTGACGGGCTAAAGAAAACCCCTGCAGTGGCTGTGCCATTGGTTCTCAAAAGGTATTTTAAAGTACTTACAGTATGAAACGAAAATTAAATGTGGTTAAATATAGGAATATATATATTTAAGCGAAGTTAACTGCTGATGTACACGCGTAAAAACGCACAACTTGTTCACGGTTGTCAACAGGCGTGAACAATGTTGTGCTGCTCGCCGTGAACAATGTTGTGCTGCTCGCCGTGAACAATGTTGTGCTGCTCGCCGTGAACAAGTTGTCAACAAGTTGTTCACTTATGGTTCGAACAACTTGTTCACGGATAAATCAACAGCCATGAACAAGTTGTTCCAACAGCACATTTTTATAGCCAACAACGTTGTTCGCACATGATACAACATGTTGTAACAGCATGACGAAATAACAACGATGAACAACAATGTTACAACAATGGTGAACATGGTTGATGTATCAACATGTTCTTCGGTTGTTACAACATACGTGAACAACGGTTGTTGTTTCATCAAGCTGTAACAACTTGTTGAAACAATGATGAACAATGTTGTTCATTTATCAATGTTGTTCACATATGTCAACAAGTTGTTACAGCATTGTTCAGGCAACAATGCTGTAACAACTTGCGAGATTTTTACGCGTGTAGCTGGCCTGCGGTTCCCCTTATTAGGGGAGTCCCTTACGTCAATTACGTTTAGGGGTTTCCCGCGCATTCGAGATTCATTGAGCGTCTGTTGCTTTGCTGCAAGTAGCGTCTTTGCTCAGCTTGTGCTCCCCCTTCGCCCTTTCCCCACCCGTGTAGATACGAAGTATAGAATCCTATAGATCGTATATGTTATTCCACTGACTTGTCAGTGTGACTGGTGCCGGTCACTGATCTCTATATAAACTGGATAGGCCATTCCCTATGGCCAGCAGTCAAACATTTCGTGACAGTCGCCGCCATCTTACTTACGTAGTGGAACATATGACGCATTGCGGCCTTAGAACTTGTTCCCAATCCTAAAGTTGACTAGCATAAGCAATCTTGACGTCAGCACGGTCAGAGTATCCGGGGGAGGAAGGGGGAGGAATATTAAGTACTCTGCGCCGGGGGAGTAGGAAAAGCCGTAAAGCAAACAACAGGTGCCGGTTCGTTTAGTTTTCACTGTTTAACAACAAATACAGTTCAAAGATGGCAAGTACACAACACGAGATATTGTTAGGGCATTAAGATTACTATAAAAGGTACAATTTAAGACTTGGAATTGAATTCTTCGTAGATTTTATAGTCTGTTTTTCAGTTTATATTATCATGAAGTTTCTTTCGTTGTCGGCACTGAAGAAAAACACAGTAACAGAAACAAATACAAGAAATTAGCGTCTTAAACCTTATTGAGTACTTCTTGTGTCCTTACACTAGTTTAAATATTTTTAAAATAACTCTTTTTGTCTGTTTTCAATCTACGAAAGCTTACGAACTTCAGTGGCGGCCATCTTGGGTAGTGGTCACGTCATCATACAACTGGCACGCTAAATCCGGCCTCATGCCCCATCCAGTTTTATTGAGATCAGTGGTGCTGGTGGTCTGCCTTGGCAGAGTTGTCATGGCAAACGCCTATTGCTTCTCTGATTACCGTAATTGCTATTGCTTAGTTTGCTGGCTATTTGCTCATGGCCCAATTGCTTACAGTTACTTTGCTCGCTAACAAGGCTAGATTGCGGACTAGCTTGGTCACCAACGGCACCTACCTCCAAACAACGCATATTCTGCAGTTAAAGGTGATTAGGTGATGTACAGTCCGTTCTGCGCATGTACGAAACTAATGTTTACATCTTTATTTACAAAAAAAATACTAATACCTTATTCAAGATTGTAAGGTTTTCTTGGTTCCCATTCATTACTTGTACTCGAAACAAAACATTTTCAGGAGAAATAGAAGAAATCCGAGGAGATATCCTCGCCGAATCGCTTGGTTTTCTGCCATGTTGTTCCTAACGGTTTACATTGAGTTGAGTACTTCATGTAATTATCTACGAGTGTCGTGTTTTGGGGACTACATTGCGGTTATGCGCAGAACGGACTACATGTATACGTCACCTTTAAGTTTGTCTTATTTGAAAGAACACTTAAAATGATAGAGTAACATATTTTGCAGTTTTTCGTTTCCTTGCTTCGTTCTTGAGATATTTCAGTTTGTTTGATGTAAATGTCGCATGTTGCTACGTCACACGTGCATAATGAGTTATCGAAAAAAGTTATATATCTTTGCTATTGTTAAATATAATCACTTGAAAATCTACGTGTTTAGTATTCTGGGCGAAACACACGCACATGCTTTCCTAGAATTTTTTTGGTTTGATAATAGCAAAGATATATAACTTTTTTCAATAACTCATTATGCACATGTGACGTTAAAATGTTTAATTTGCATATCAAACAAACTGAAATATCTCGAGAACGAAGCAAGGAAACGAAAAACTGCAAAAGATGTTACTCTATCATTTTAAGTGTTCTTTCAAATAAGACAAACTTAATCTTCGTTTCATAGGCACTTTAAAGAGTGAAATTCAAGCAACAAGTTTCTACAATTTTGTGTTCACATTTAGTTTTAGCTTTACAAAAACAGACTTATTTATTTTTTATATTTATTTTTTGTTGTTAGGCTAAAAGCAAAAGAGGAGGAATGGAGAGCCGCTCAGCGTTTATACAATAAAGTTTGGCGGGATCAAAACGAGAAATATTATTTGAAGGTACTGCATCGATAATCTAGATGTAAAACCTAGCTAGCCTGCGCGGTAGGCCGGTGTTTAACAGCCTGGTTCCCAGGCCTCTCTTTTTAACGTCGAGCGGCAGACCGAAATTGTGAGAGGCCTGGAATAAAGTGTTTTGCTTGGCCCCAAATCTGGCCCCAAATTATACAGGCACCAAACGGCCGTTTGGCGGAAAACCAAGGCAGATAACACTCACGTCGGTCTGCACAATTCTTTATAACATCATATAGCAAGGTTGATCTACTGCCGAAACGTTAAAATAGCATATTTGATATTTCGATTTGTATAAATGTGTTTCAACACAATCATTTCCTACGCCGAACACTACTTTATAAAGCCTCGTATGTAACAACCTTTTAACGTAATGTAAAACAAAGAAACCTACTCGTTTGCTGTCTGCTAGTCAAGAAGAAGTTTGTTTAAGTGCCCTCGTTCATAAAGATTAAAGAATCCGAGCTCCAGCAGGATTCATGATAGATAAAGATGAACATTTTCCGCTGGTCCTCTCGCTCGATCGCCCTATTCTGTGACGTCACCAAAATAAGTTCGAGAGAAAAGAGGACTAGGAATTAGTCTGGGCGTTTAATACCGCCAGCTTGCAACTGTTTCAATCTTCAACATATTTATTAACTTTTCCAAAATTTACACAATGGGATTTGAATCGAGTGAATTGCTAAATATGATTTATTTTTAATAATTATCTTATTTAGTCGCTGGATTATCAAGGAATGACGTTCAAACAAAATGATTTAAAAGCAATGCGTTCAAAGAGTTTGATCACTGAAATTGAAACTATTTACGATGAGGTCTGTTTATCCATCTGTCTGTATCAACGTGTTTGTTTGTTTGTTTGTTTGTTTGTTTGTTTGTTTGTTTGTTTGTTTGTTTGTTTGTTTGTTTGTTTGTTTGTTTGTTTGTTTGTTTGTTTGTTTGTTTGTTTGTTTGTTTGTGTCTGTCTGTTTGTTTGTTTGTCTGTGTCTGTCTGTTTGTTTGTTTGTTTGTTTGTTTGTTTGTTTGTTTGTTTGTTTGTTTGTTTGTTTGTTTGTTTGTTTGTTTGTCTGTATCTGCCTGTCTTTATGTGTGTGTGTGTGTGTGTCTGTGTTTGTGTCTGTCTGTGTTTGTGTCTGTCTGTGTCTGTCTGTCTGTCTGTCTGTCTGTCTGTCTGTCTGTCCGTCTGTCTGTCTGTCCGTCTGCCTGCCTGTGTGTGTGTGTGTGTCTGTGTCTGTCTGTCTGTATCTGTCTGTCTGTTTCTCTGTCCGTCCGTCTGTCCGTCCATCTGTCTGTCTGTATCTGTCTGTCTGTCCTGTATCTGTTTGTTTGTTTGTTTGTTTGTTTGTTTGTTTGTTTGTTTGTTTGTTTGTTTGTTTGTCTGTCTGTCTGTCCTGTATCTGTTTGTTTGTTTGTCTGTCTGTCTGTCTGTCTGTCTGTCTGTCTGTCTGTCTGTCTGTCTGTCTGTCCTGTATCTGTTTGTTTGTTTATTTATTTGTTTGTTTGTTTGTCTGTCTGTTTGTCTGTCCTGTATCTGTTTGTTTGTTTGTTTGTTTGTTTGTTTGTTTGTTTGTTTGTCTGTCTGTCCTGTGTTTGTTTATTTGTCTGTCTGTCCTGTGTCTGTCTGTCTGTCTGTCTCTCTATCTGTCTGTCAAAGTAAATATTTTTTCTTGTCATTATTTAGAAACAAGAGCAAGTTGCTGAAGGGAATGGAGATCCTAGTGGCCCACATATGGTTTTCACCTACAAGGTACTCCATGATCATTGAACACAGTCTGAGTCGGACAGAAATCACAGAATACTGCCTAAAGCACTAATCAAACGAGAATAGTTTCTATGGCGACGGAGCACGAAAGACTTGCATCGACTTGTGTTTTGTGTTCAAACGTTTCGCAAGCTCTCGCAAGTTGAAGAAAACTTGCGATGAAATTTGAACAAGATCAAATTAGTCGCAAGCTAACGCAAGTCATCGCAAGCTGGCGATCAAACGAGACACAAACAAGCACAAGCTAAAACTTGCGATGACTTGCGTTCTCGTTTGATTAGGGCTTAAAACCCTTGCAGTTGTACTGTGCTAATGTATCTAACATGAAATGTTCAACGTCGCAAGGAGTTTTTATGTGCACAGTTTCAAATGATTCCGCTGAACAAACTTAGAGATATAACTGGTTTTGCTACATGTGAAAATATTTTACCCCACACCTGAAGTCAGAGACCATCTCATTTACATATCGAACAAATTGAAATATCTTGAAAACGAAGAGAGATACGAAAAAGTTGTAAAGGATGTTCTATTACAATTTTATGAGTTCTTTCAAATTAGACAAACTTAATTTTTGTTGCCAATGCCCTTTAAATATTTGTTTTCTCGCAGGATAAGTCAATTCTTGATGATGCTGCTGGATTAATTGTTCATCATATGAAACGACAAACGGGGATCCACAAAGAAGACAAAGCAAAAATTAAGAGCTTGCTTTATAGTTTTTTACCTGATCTGTTTTTTGCACCAAGGTAAGTGGAAACAGTACCACCAACTAGCCTAGTTTCTAGGCCTTCCTCGGTTGACACGTTTCGGAAGTGATCCGAAAGGACCCGCTGGGGAAGGCCTAGCAAAATTGGTAAACACTTTCACTTTACAGCTCAGTTGTTTATTGAGGAAGAATTGTGATGTTATGACGTCCTAAGTATTTCCCGACACTTACTATTTCCATCTGCATAAAATAATGCAAGCCTACTCACCTCGGATCGACGAAGGTTCACTGGCCTAGCTTTCTTATCACTAGCTTTCCTTCTGCAACCGCCAAAAGTTGAAAGTTAAACAGTTAAATTTTCATTTCGAGCTCCAATTGGAATATATTCCATAATTTCCTTCTTTCGATCGCCAAGATCTTTGGTAAAATCTTCGCAGACATCCTTATGCTTTTTATATAATATACTGTCACTACGCTAGATCCCAGGAACACTCGAAGGGCCAGAACGATTCTGGGCAGAACCTTTTTACGAATGTTGCTAGGCCTTCTCGTTTCCAGCCTCTCCCCAGTCTTCCCAAGAACCCAAACCGACTACGCGGCCAAGCTCATGACGGAAACGAAAGGCCAAGAAACTAGGCTAACCACCAACACTATCACCAACACCAACACTAGCACATTGGCATGATAGTGCAGTATAAAATGTAATCTCATAGGATTTGCATCGGAGACATGGATAATAAGATACCCTGCGAGCAGAGCCTTCTTTTCCTTATTTCTTCGCTGAGAGAGGAAGAAAAGTAGGCTCTGCTGTATTCGTGTTTGGCTTCGTCCAAGATTTAGGACGAAGTAACCCGTTTAAGACCCGTTTAACCAGTTCTCGTTTTGTTTCTGCTCTGATTGGGACTGGGTTCGAGATTGTAACCAAGCAACTGACATGCATGCGCAATGGAAACCAGTCACGAATACAGCAGAGCCTACTTTTCTTCCTCTCTCTCAGCGAAGAAATAAGGAAAAGAAGGCTCTGCTCGCAGGGTAATAATAAGAGTGACTCAAAGACCTTTCCTGATTCTGACCCTGGCCCTAATTGAAAGGGTTAAGTTTCGTAACTACAGTACTAGTATTGTTTCTCTTTAGGGGAGAGTTGAGTGATGATGAGGAGTCTGTCAAAGACAGCAATGGCAATGGTAAATGATAAATATAAATAATCACTATAATAAACACTGTCGCGTTCCCAGCCAAATGCCCTCGTGGAGAGTGATCGACTGGAGTTCGCATGTGATCAACCACACAATGAAGCGAGTCAGTTTCTTTATATATATAATAGTCTCTTCAATATGCGGTGAAAACTACGATAATAATTAACAACAAAGCACCATTCAAGCCCTAAATCATGCGATTACAAAGCGTACCACAAATCTACAAAAATCACGCGTATTAACCAAACTTAGATAAAACAACAACATAGCTGTAACTTACATCTATGAGTTCGGGTCGGAACCATACATACATACATACATACATACATACTTTATTTCAACACGCTAGCCTCAACAACAATAAATGCTGATTTCAATGAGGGGCGTGCTTAATTTAACTAATACAACAAATTGACTAATACTAATACTAATAAGCTAATTACAATAACTAATAAACAACTAGGAAGTTTACAAAGTTAAAAGATTTATAAAAATGATGATGATAAAATGAATAAATTTATAATTGAGAGTGGCGTGATTCAACTTCATCTCATGGTCGGCCCTATAAGCCTTTTAAAAGAATCCAACGACTCTGCTTGTTTCGCTTCGTGTATTAAATTATTCCAAAGCATGGCACCGTTATATTTAAAGCTTCTTCTGAGAAATTCTCTCTTTGGCTTTGGGAGTACTAAATTAGTATCATTGTTCCTTAGATTATATGTATTTTGATATTCATTAACTTTTCGAAAGGATTCTTTTAAATCTGGCGCGGTATAGTCGTTGAGTATTTTATACATGAAGACTGACTTTGTATAAGTTCGTCTTACATCTAAATTTTTCCAAGAAAGGGTTTCGAGAACGTCAGCCGAACGGATTTCGTAACTGCTCCCGGTAATTACTCTTGCCGCACGAGATTGAAATTTTTGCAATTTATCCTTCAGCAGTTTTCCGCAATTGTCCCAAAGATGAGAGCAGTAATCAAAATAAGGTTGTACTAAGGCTTTATATATAACTTGCAGTGTATCAGTTGGTACAAAAGGCTTAACGCGTCTAATTGCTCCAATGCACGCGCCGGCCTTCGATCGATAACGACGAAAGACCCAATCACAAAAACTAAAAACCAGTGCGATATCCTATCGACTAGTGCAGTCTAAAGTACGTTTTCCTTACGAAGGTCAGGCCGCGGGAGCCTGGGCTCATAAACACGCTATCACATTACCACGTTATATTAAACATATTACATTACGCGTCGTCAGCGACCGTCACAATCACTATAATAAACATACATTGTACAGTCGTATGTAGTGCATGGATACTGTCCTGTAATCTAGTGTGCTAATAAATTGCTTTTGCAAATGAATTTCTTTGCCCTAGCTGTTGCTTAACTTATATTTCTTTAGGAAAGTCAGATTCTTCAAATGGATTACCTGAAGTTGAATCAGTGAGTATTGTGAATATAAAGACTGTTTCTGCAATGCCCACAGTATTACTGTATTAGTATTGTAATACCATGATCGCCTCGGGATTCTTTTGTTCTCCGAGGGAATGTAAACTTCGTATTTCCCTCATCGCTCATGCAAGAGGGAAATTTTTCCTTTGTCTTCTTCTAATTTTCCCGTGCATGTTGATGAGGGAAAATTAGAAGACAAAGAAATCTTTTGTCTTCTTTTAAATTTCCCGCTTGCATATATTTTCCCTCATCAACATGCACGGGAAAATTAGATGCAACTTCTCTGATCAACCGTGTAAATTTCCTGTCGGTAAGATTCTCAAAGTTTTCCTCGGCGATCATAATATTACAAACTAATACCATGGCTTTTCGGGAAATTAGGGATTAAATTTACCCTTTGCCTCGGGAAGATTTGTAAAAGTCCTCGGTCCGCTTTCACAAACCTTCTCTCAGCTGCAGGAAATGTAATCGCTAATTTCCCTCAAGTCATGTTATTACTTACAATAATAGTTAGGGCTTGAGGAGAGGGAAGATGATAATGCTAATTAATATATTTTTTCTTTAGGATGATGCGTATAACTTATATTTTGTGAACAACAATTGGTATATTTTTCTGAGACTTCATCAGGTATGTTTGTCTGTACTGTTGTTTACCTAAGGCCAGGTTCATACGTCGCATTTAATTCAGACGAATTTAAATGTGGTTAAATATATGTATATATTTAAGCGAAGTTAACTGCTGATGTAGTTGGCCTGCGGTTCCCCTTATTAGGGGAGTCCCTTACGTCAATTGCGTTAAAGGGTTCCCGCGCATTCGAGATTCATTGAGCGTCTGTTGCTTTGCTGCAAGTAGCGTCTTTGCTCAGCTTGTGCTCCCCCTTCGCCCTTTCCCCACCCGTGTAGATACAGCTTACAGTTACTTTGCTTGCTAACAAGGCTAGATTGCTGACTAGCCTGGGCTAGATTGCTGACTAGCCTGGTCACCAACGGCACCTACCTCCAAACAACGCATATTCTGCAGTTAATTCATAGTTAGCTTCGTCGACTAGTCGACGTAAACTCGAATTCGTTTCATGCGACGAATTTAATTCAGACGAATTTCATTCAACAATGGAAATATAGTAAGGTTAGATATACTGCCGAAACAGAGAACGTAGGAGTCTAACGTTTCGAGCGAAGGCCCTTTCTCTCTGACGAAGGGTCTTCTTCGCTCGAGGGAAAATATATGCAAGCGGGAAATTTAGAAGAAGACAAAGGATTTCTTTGTCTTCTAATTTTCCCTCATCAACATGCACGGGAAAATTAGAAGACAAAGGATAAATTTCCCTCTTGCATGAGCGATGAGGGAAATACGAGGTTTACATTCCCTCGGAGAACAAAAGAATCCGAGGCGATCATGGTATTATTCATGTAATATATCATACACGAGGAGGAGTGTTTCATCAGGATATCCAAACACCGAGACGTTTGAAACACACTCCTTCCAGTGTATGATATAGCATCTCAAACAAGTCAGTATTTTAAGAGAAAATCGAGATGAAAGTTTGCTTAATTTATGTAATTTCTTCCTCCGATATCCAAACCACCGACACGGTACTGATTTCCTTTGTGTTTTCTTCATGAATTATTAATGAGTTTGAGATAAAACTTTACAAACTCCAAGCTGAACTATACTAACTAATGACAGCTTGTACACACTGACAAAATTTGACTTGCAAGAACTGACGTAATTTGACTTGCAAGAACTGACGTAATTTGGTGGGGTTTTTTTTGTAGATGGTTTGTGAGCGCTTGTTAAAAATGTACCAACGTTCTGTGGAGATCGCGGAGAGTGAAGCATGTGACAAGAAACAAAGGAAAGAGGCGACTGCTGTGGCTTTACGATTGAAGGCACCAACCGAGATTGACGTGGAGGAATATTACCCAGCATTTCTTGATATGGTGCGAAATTTACTGGATGGTACGTGAACCTAAATATTGCCAAGAAACAGTGGGTTTTCTGTGGTACTGTGTAGATCATTTCAAGGGGCTGTCCATTACTAGTGCTTTAAGATTATTTCTCTTTTTTTGTTTTTGGTCTAGGAAACATGGAAACAAGTAGTTTTGAAGATACTTGTCGAGAAATGTTTGGTGTTCATGCTTACATTACATTCACGGTTGATAAATTAGTACAGAATGTTGTACGACAGGTGAGAATTAAGTTGTGGTGTTGATGGTGGTGTTTGTGTTTGTGTTGGTGGTGGTGTTTGTGGTGGAGGTGGTGGTGTTGGTGTTGGTATCTGTGGTGGTGTTTGTGTTGGGGGTGGTCTTTGTGGTGGTGGTGGTGTTTGTAGTGGTGGTGGTGGTGTTTGTGTTGGTGTTGGTGTTGGTGTTGGTGTTGGTAGTGGTGTTTATGTTTGTGGTGGTGGTGTTTGTGGTGGTGGTGGTGTTTGTGGTGGTGGTGTTGTGGTGTTTGTGGTGGTGGTGGTGGTTGTGGTGGTTGTGGTGGTGTTTGTGGTGGTGGTGGTGGTGTTTGTGGTTGTGGTGGTGGTGTTTGTGGTGGTGGTGGTGGTGGTGGTGGTGGTGGTGGTGGTGGTGGTGGTGGTGGTGGTGTTTGTGGTTGTGGTGTTTGTAGTGGTGGTGTTTGTGGTGGTGGTGGAGTTAGTGGTGGTGGTATTTATGGTGTGTGTTTGTGTTTGTGCTAGTCTCAGTGTTGGTGTTGATGATCATGTTTTTATTTATTCTAGTTACAAACTATTGTTGCTGAAGACACTTGTATTCAGGTGATGGAGTTATATCAACAAGAGCAAACACGAGAGGGAGCTGGGGGAAACTCTGCTACCCAGGCTCTTCGTCAAGAAGCAGAGACTGCGTATCAAAAGAAATCAGAGATGTTGCTCAACGATGAGAACTGCTATAAGTTTGTTGTGGTATGTTTGTTGAATGTGCAGTGCACTAACAGCATGGGTGGCATGTGCTTTTAGGATGCTGCCTCTCACTTTGAGAGTTAAAGTGCCTATGTCATCCTCAAGGACTTTACATATTTGTACTAATTGGAACATTCTGAGAAGATTTGTAATATATCTTCTCAGGCGAAAATGTCATCTTCATGGACTTTTTTGCCGTTAAAGTTGACGGAAGTGACGTCGAAAGAGGAATTTGTCTATATGAAAACCACTTTACAGATCCCTCTTTTGACGTCACTTCCGTCAACTTTAACGGCAAAAAAATCCATAAAGATGCAATTTTAGAAAAGGAAGATATATTTCAAATCTTCTCAGAAGGTTCCAAATATCCTAAATATGTAAAATCCCCAACCATGACATAGACACTTTAAGCCCGGTTAGACAATGACCCCGTTGTCGGGCTTGGAACTCATGTGAGTAGAGTTATAGTTGATCTGTCCTGTGCTTCGAGGGTTTTCGCTGAGTTCTTCAGTTTTCCTCCCTCCATAAAATCAACACCTAACATCTTAGCTGTGAGCTGTGGTCTGAACTGTGTCGTATGGCGGCTTCTTGGAGCGCCTTTGATATGCCTCGACCGGCCACGTTGATCTGCGTCCTTCGCAATTCAGCCGCTGGCTGCAAGTAAGGATGATTAGCCCCCAGTCCTTTATCCTTTTATCCTATACTTCTTCTTTTGAGCAACCAAAAAATTGAATTGATTGAATTGATTGTTTTGCAGCACAAAGATAAGAATATTTGCACAATGAGTATTGAACTGATTGAGACTGAAGATTCACATTCAGAAGACCCTTTGGCCAATGAAGTAAGCAACTTATTGTTATAATAACTACAACAGCAGCACCAGCAGCAGTAGCAACAACATCAACAGTAGCAGCAGCAGCAATAACAACAACAGCAGTAGCAGTAGCAGTAGCAACAACATCAACAGTAGCAGCAGCAGCAATAACAACAACAGCAGTAGCAGTAGCAACAACATCAACAGTAGCAGCAGCAGCAATAACAACAGCAGCAGCAGTAGCAACAGGAACAGCAATGCCAACAAACAACAACAGCAGCAGTAACATCAACAGCAGCAGCAACAGCACCAGCAGCAGTAGCAACATCAACAGTAGCAGCAGCACGAGCAGCAGCAATAACAGTAGTAGCAACAGCAGCAGCAGCGGTAGCAACAGCAACAACAACAGCAATGCCAACAAACAACAACTAAAGCAACATCAACAACAGCAGCAGCAGCAACAACAACAACAACAACAACAACAACAACAACAACAACAACAACAACAAGGTTATACAAAACAAATAATATTTAAAAGATAAAACAAAGTTGTTTTGACAGTATATTTTATTTTTAAATTCAATTTTTCTAGAAGTGGAATGATTACGTGGAGAAGTATGTTGCAAATGAAGAAATCCCAGCTGAGGTGAAAGAACGTCTAAAGAGCAAACCAATATTTCTACCACGGTAAGATAACCTACAATCCTGGACAGAAGTGTTTGGGACACCATGCGAAAATCGGTGAAAATGACGAGTTTATGATTTTTCAATAAAACACAGCTTTTTAACTTTGTAACATTGCAAAAGATATACAGTTTAATAAACGAGCCCCCATCTCTGCTCCCCCTTACCCCCTCAATGGGGAAGGGATCACTGGAGCAGAGTCTCTGCAGAGTTCCCACTCGCACCGGTACCACCCGCACGAGAGCTCTTATTTAATTTGCATATTCACCAAACCTTCTATACTCCACAAACAATCTGTTGTTCATGCATGTGGGAGCGTATTTGTGTCATTTTCGAACAAACTGCGCAGAATCGCCGCGTCCAAATTGCTTTTTTTTCTTCGATTTTGTTTAATTCGCCATTTTCAGACAATCCTGGACAAAAGTGCTTGGGACACCATGCGAAAATCGGCGAAATGGCCCAACAATTTTGTCCAGGATTGTAGTCTCAGTCTATGATGAAGTGTAGTGGTCTTGATGTACAGTATTTCTGGTACAATGTAATGGTGTGATTAGGGACTGTATCTATATATTATGGTGAAGTGTAGTGGTGTGATAGGAACTGTATCTATATATTATTGTGAAGTGTAGTGGTGTGATAGGAACTGTATCTATATATTATGGTGAAGTGTAGTGGTGTGATAGGAACTGTATCTATATATTATGGTGAAGGGTAGTGGTGTGATTAGGAACTGTATCTATATATTATGGTCAAGTGTAGTGGTGTGATTAGGAACTGTATCTATATATTATGGTGAAGTGTAGTGGTGTGATAGGAACTGTATCTATATATTATGGTGAAGTGTAGTGGTGTGATAGGAACTGTATCTATATATTATGGTGAAGTGTAGTGGTGTGATTAGGAACTGTATCTATATATTATGGTCAAGTGTAGTGGTGTGATTAGGAACTGTATCTATATATTATGGTCAAGTGTAGTGGTGTGATTAGGAACTGTATCTATATATTATGGTGAAGTGTAGTGGTGTGATTAGGAACTGTATCTATATATTATGGTGAAGTGTAGTGGTGTGATTAGGAACTGTATCTATATATTATGGTCAAGTGTAGTGGTGTGATTAGGAACTGTATCTATATATTATGGTGAAGGGTAGTGGTGTGATTAGGAACTGTATCTATATATTATGGTGAAGGGTAGTGGTGTGATTAGGAACTGTATCTATATATTATGGTGAAGTGTAGTGGTGTGATTAGGAACTGTATCTATATATTATGGTGAAGGGTAGTGGTGTGATTAGGAACTGTATCTATATATTATGGTGAAGTGTAATGGTGTGATTAGGAACTGTATCTATATATTATGGTGAAGTGTAGTGGTGTGATTAGGAACTGTATCTATATATTATGGTGAAGTGTAATGGTGTGATTAGGAACTGTATCTATATATTATGGTGAAGTGTAGTGGTGTGATTAGGAACTGTATCTATATATTATGGTGAAGTGTAGTGGTGTGATTAGGAACTGTATCTATATATTATGGTGAAGGGTAGTGGTGTGATTAGGAACTGTATCTATATATTATGGTGAAGTGTAGTGGTGTGATAGGAACTGTATCTATATATTATGGTGAAGTGTAGTGGTGTGATAGGAACTGTATCTATATATTATGGTGAAGTGTAGTGGTGTGATAGGAACTGTATCTATATATTATGGTGAAGTGTAGTGGTGTGATAGGAACTGTATCTATATATTATGGTCAAGTGTAGTGGTGTGATTAGGAACTGTATCTATATATTATGGTCAAGTGTAGTGGTGTGATAGGAACTGTATCTATATATTATGGTGAAGTGTAGTGGTGTGATTAGGAACTGTATCTATATATTATGGTGAAGGGTAGTGGTGTGATAGGAACTGTATCTATATATTATGGTGAAGGGTAGTGGTGTGATTAAGGACTGTATCTATATATTATGGTGAAGGGTAGTGGTGTGATAGGGACTGTATCTATATATTATTGTGTAGTGTAGTGGTGTGGTAGGATTTGATTTGATCTTACATTGTTAGTAGTGTTGTTGTGATTAGGGAATATTTGGTAAGGTGTTCTGTGTGGTGTATTGTTTTATTAATTAATATAATTGTTATTGTTTTTGCAGTACGGCAAGGTATATCCGATCCAGAACAGCGGCTGCTGGACGACGGTCTGGTGCAGATGGAGAAGATGATAGCACAAGGTATTATCACCATTATCATCATCATCATCATCAACGTCATCATCATCTTCATCATCATCATCATCAATGTCATCATCATCTTCATCATCATCTTCATCATCATCTTCATCATCATCATCTTCATCATCATCAATGTCATCATCTTCATCATCATCATCAATGTCATCTTCATCATCATCATCTTCATCATCTTCATCATCATCATCACCATCATCATCAATGTCATCATCTTCATCATCTTCATCATCTTCATCATCACCATCATCAATATCATCATCAACGTCGTCACCAACCATCAACGTCATCACCACCATCATCACCATCATTTCTAATCAATCAACTCCAAATCTTCATCTTATTTCAGTCCATGTGAAATTGAAGGCGAGGAACAATCACAGGATATAGTAATCGAGGATTTAATGGAACTAAAGATCTCGTCAAACTCTTACAAAATGACTTTTGTTGGTGGAGGAAGAACCTTCTTTTATAGACGAAAAACACTGCCAAAAGCGAGAGAGGTGAGTTCAAAGTTTATCTTAAAGGGGATTGGCATTAAAAATTAAGTTTGTCTAATTTGAAAGAACTCATAAAATGGTAATAGAAGATCCTTTACAACTTTTTCGTATCTTTCTTCGTTTTCAAGATATTTCGATTTGTTTGATATGTAAATGAGATGGTCTCTGACGTCAGGAGTGGGGTAAAATATTTTCATTCAGAGCAAAATCACTTGCATATCTAACATGAAATGTTCAGCGTCGCAAGGAGTTTTTATGTGCACAGTTTCAAATGATTTCGCTGAACAAACTTAGAGATATATGAACTGGTTTTGCTACATGTGAAAATATTTTACCCCACACCTGACGTCAGAGACCATCTCATTTACATATCATCAAACAAATTGAAATATCTTGAAAACGAAGAGAGATACGAAAAAGTTGTAAAGGATGTTCTATTACAATTTTATGAGTTCTTTCAAATTAGACAAACTTAATTTTTAGTGCTATTGCCCTTTAAGAAGGAGACGTTTACTCTAGATTATTATATGGCACGGATTACTTCCGGTAAAAGCACGCGCTGTGATTGGTTGCTGACATGGCGAGATTTATCCGTAACGCCCACGGGCATTATGAAAATTGTTAATGCCCTACGAATGGAAACAAACAAAAAATCCTAATAAAAAACTTTTATTGCCGAAAAACGACGATGAACATTATAAAAGTAAATTCTAGTATCCAGACGACAAAGAAACAGAAGAAAATAACACTAGTTCGGTGTTTTGACGAAGTTAAAGGAAGCGAAGACCAAGAAATACAAGAGTTGATTTTGAAATAAAAAGTGCCATATAATAAACTACTTAATAACCTCGACCGTTCGGTCTTTACGGTAAAATATTAAACCTCGGTCTTGAACGTATTAACCTCGCTATCACTCGGTCAATACAGCAAGACCTCGGTTTAATATTTTACCGCAAAGACCTCACTCTCGACGGTTATTAAGTAGTTATTACATATTGGTTGTTTGTTTTTTTTGTCTCATATTATAGTCAAACCGGATGTTCTCTTGCGTGCGACTTTGCAATATTGCTATGCAGCATTGCAATTTTGATTGATGGATTCAATCAGCAAGTTGCAAACGCTTTATCACGATTCCTCGACGGGTTGCCCTAAAAAATCATTTTAAATGCCAAACTTTGGATAATGCGAAATTCTACATAAAGTTAGAGCCATTACCTTCAAGTATAACATCACATTTATGTGTCGTTGTTCGATGTTAAATGAGGCTAAATATAATTTAGGCAAGGTAAAAAAGGAGTCAATGCTATCAAATGCAGTGCTGTAAAAGTTACATAATTTTTGTAACTAGTTACAGTTACATCGTTAGAAAAGTAACTAGTTACCGATAAAAGTTACAATGAAAAGAAAGTAACTAGTTACAGTTACAAAGTTACTTCAAAAATTTTGTAACTAGTTACAAAGTTACATTCCATTGTCCGTGTTACTAGAATCAACAAAGAAATTACTGATTTTTAGATGCCAGTACCATAATTATGTTTTTACAGCTAAATGCCTAAATATAGTTGTCACTAAGCAGAAATAGTCAAATGTGTACATAATGTACCTTTATTATTATATCAAAACAATTTTTATCAAGAAAGAATGACATCCTCAACTGAATATCAGTAACTATACTAGTCACATTTTTGAACGAAATATTGTAACTAGTTACAGTTCTTCAAAAAAGTAACTAGTTATAGTTACTTCTTCAAAAAGTAACTAGTTATAGTTACAGTTACTTCTTCAGAAAAAGTAACTAGTTTCAGTTACAGACTACAGTTACTTAAAAATGTAACTAGTTACTTGTAACGAAGTTACTCACAGCACTGATCAAATGTATATTAGGAAGGCACTGTAGGTTTTGGCATTTTCAATATCGAACTTCACATAACATGAAGTTTACTTAGAGTTAATTGTTCTGACTTTCAATAGAACTTCATGTTATGTGAAGTTCTATATTTAAAATGCGAATTATTAGCAATGTTGCTATCAATATTGCAAGGTTGTGTGATAAAGAACATCCGGTTTGACTATAAAAAGGAGAAGTTTACTTTAGACAATTAACATATTGTTTTTTTTGTCTCATATTAATATACAGTAGTAATTTTGCTGTATTTTTCGTACTGTTTAATAAACGAACAGGAGTGTTTTATCAGATATAAAGACACGAGGCGAAGCCGGGTGTTTTTTAATCTGATAAAACACGAACTGCGAGTTTATTGAACGGCTTCAAAAACGAACCACTTGGTAAGTTCTTTGGCGTAGTAAGTTTGAAAAATAACCTTGTCTAAGCCGAGAAAATCAAAGCTAAAGTTTATGTAAATCAGGAGGTATCTTTATCACATATAAAGACACGATACGGTCATGATTTTCTTTTGTGTTTTCCTCATGAATTATTAATGAGTTTTTGAATCTGTGTTTAAAGGATTATGCCAAAGTTACTCGGAAGTTATTCGAGAGTTTCCGACAATGGCTCGACGGTTGGGTTATGGAGAATGTGTCACGTGATCAGGAACGTACATGCGTCGAATGGTTGGCAGGAAATTCTGAAGGTTTACGGAAGTGCGTTACGGTGAAACAACCTGTGAGAGACATTCATAAACATTACACGAAGTACACAGTGGAATGGCCTGCGCTGGCCACAGCGTCAGCGGACCCCCCTCAAGTATGAACTGTTAAGAACCTGTATAAAATATGTATAATTATTGTGTTATGTTAGAATATTTCAGGGTGTTAAAGGGTATTGGCAATAGAAATTAAGTTTATCTCATTTGAAAGAACTCGTCAAATGGTATAAGACGACCTTTTACAATTTTTCCGTATATGTTTTGGTTTTGGAAATATTTCGACCACACTCAGCATGCTGTCCGCCATCTTGGAATTATTTTCGATATGCAAAATTATGCATGTGACGACATAAGCAGGGTAAAGTGAAATTTTTATCTTGCCAACCTTATGACATTATGAACTCGATTTTTTGTTGCGCTATTTCCATTTTAAATTGACCCACAACATTTAAAAAGCCTTCCGTGGAAATTTGCTCACCCACGGAGTAGTTTCATCAGGTTTACCCTGCTTGTGACGTCACCAATTTCCTAGTTAATTAGACCCAATATTACAACAAGATGGCGGACAGCACGCTGTCTTTGGTCGAAATATTTCAAAACACAAGAAAGATACAGAAAAAGGTCTTCTTATACCATTTGACGAGTTCTTTCAAATGAGACAAACTTAATTTTTATTGCCAATACCCTTTAAGTATGCTATTCGTGGTTTGATGTTCATGGTTGTTTTTTTGACTTTTGCAAAATTTAGCTATATACTGTAATCAGTTCATTAAATGTTCAATTATTCGAATCTGTTCGGTGGGGTGTTATGGACTTATGGTAGGGTAATTAATTACAGTATTAGCAAAGATGATGTGGAGAAATTGACATTATGTAATCAAGCAGAGTTGGAAAAAAGCTGCGGGTACGCGGGTACCACCCGGAGGAAGGTTTACTTTAGTGAGTAAGGTTTAAAGTGAAAACACGTGAAACAACATATTCGGTAATCTGAGAAAGTCACAATTGATCAAGCAAGGTGTCGAGAAGAAATGTAATTTGCAGCAAAACATTGGCTAACCAACAATTATGCAGCACTGGCAGTGGTAGCAGTTACATGCGTGAGACATGTACGCTGATGTCTGCTGTCATGTCTGTATCTTCGCAGCAGTCGAGGGTCAGTGGCAGGCCATCAGTCAGCAGCGGTCAGTTATTAGTAGCTATTGTAGTATGACAAAACGTACCTAGGAAAACCTAGAAAACCAAGGTGCTGTAAAAGTCACGCAGTATTTATGAACGTTGCACAAAATTCTCGCTATATATTTTGAGGAAGGTTATCTAAACTTAAAAACCCATCCGGAGGAAGGTTGAATACTTTTTCCAACTCTGTAATCAAGGTAACTTTATTTTAGCTTATTTAATATTCTGATTATTTGACAATTAAAATTATAATTATGTAATATTTAGAACATGAGCAGCAGTGTTTTATCAGATTTAAAACACGAGGTGATATCTGACTGCAGGCTTCGAATTAAATATTCAGAAGTGAATAGCGAATTTTGCCTCGAGTTGTCTTTGCGCTATAGACAGTTTTAACGAGTGTAAAATTGAGAAATGTTGGTCAGGTCGTCAGGATGCGCAGTCAAAGACGTTACGCTGTGTTCTAAGACATTAGAACACAACCTAATGTTTTATAACATAAAATAACGTCTTAAGCTGGGTTTCCACTAGGTGTAAAATATCGCGCGCTCGACTTTTCTATTGTACAAATTGAATAGTTTTCTACTTCGTTCCACATGGAAACTCACAAGACAAAAGAAAAAAGTCGAGCGCGCACATTTTACGCATAGTGGAAATCCAGCTTTAAAGCACAGCGTAACGTCCTACACTTAGAACATAGCGTAATATCTTAGAACATAGCGTAATGTCTTAGAACATAGCTTAACGTCTTAGAACATAGCGTAACATCTTAGAACATAGCATAACATCTTAGAACATAGCATAACATCTTAGAACATAGCATAACATCTTAGAACATAGCATAACATTTTAGAACATAGCATAACATTTTAGAACATAGCATAACATTTTAGAACATAGCATAACATCTTAGAACATAGCATAACATTTTAGAACATAGCATAACATTTTAGAACATAGCATAACATTTTAGAACATAGCATAACATTTTAGAACATAGCATAACATCTTAGAACATAGCATAACATCTTAGAACATAGCATAACATTTTAGAACATAGCGTAACATCTTAGAACATAGCATAACATCTTAGAACATAGCATAACATTTTAGAACATAGCATAACATTTTAGAACATAGCGTAACATCTTAGAACATAGCATAACATCTTAGAACATAGCATAACATTTTAGAACATAGCATAACATTTTAGAACATAGCATAACATCTTAGAACATAGCATAACATCTGAGAACATAGCATAACATCTTCGAACATAGCGTAACATTTTAGAACATAGCATAACATCTTAGAACATAGCGTAACATCTTAGAACATAGCATAACATCTTAGAACATAGCGTAACATTTTAGAACATAGCGTAACATCTTAGAACATAGCATAACATTTTAGAACATAGCATAACATTTTAGAACATAGCATAACATCTTAGAACATAGCGTAACATCTTAGAACATAGCATAACATTTTAGAACATAGCATAACATTTTAGAACATAGCATAACATCTTAGAACATAGCATAACATTTTAGAACATAGCATAACATTTTAGAACATAGCGTAACATCTTAGAACATAGCATAACATCTTAGAACATAGCGTAACATCTTAGAACATAGCATAACATTTTAGAACATAGCATAACGTCTTGGAACATAGCGTAACATCTTAGAACATAGCATAACATTTTAGAACATAGCATAACATTTTAGAACATAGCATAACATCTGAGAACATAGCATAACGTCTTGGAACATAGCGTAACATCTTAGAACATAGCGTAACATCTTAGAACATAGCATAACATTTTAGAACATAGCATAACATCTTAGAACATAGCGTAACATCTTAGAACATAGCATAACATCTTAGAACATAGCATAACATTTTAGAACATAGCATAACATCTTAGAACATAGCGTAACATCTTAGAACATAGCATAACATCTTAGAACATAGCATAACATCTTAGAACATAGCGTAACATTTTAGAACATAGCATAACATCTTAGAACATAGCATAACATCTTAGAACATAGCATAACATCTGAGAACATAGCATAACATCTTAGAACATAGCGTAACATTTTAGAACATAGCATAACATCTTAGAACATAGCATAACATCTTAGAACATAGCATAACATCTTAGAACATAGCGTAACATCTTAGAACATAGCATAACATCTTAGAACATAGCGTAACATCTTAGAACATAGCATAACATTTTAGAACATAGCATAACATTTTAGAACATAGCGTAACATCTTAGAACATAGCATAACATCTTAGAACATAGCGTAACATCTTAGAACATAGCATAACATCTTAGAACATAGCATAACATCTTAGAACATAGCGTAACATCTTAGAACATAGCATAACATTTTAGAACATAGCATAACATCTTAGAACATAGCATAACATTTTAGAACATAGCATAACATCTTAGAACATAGCATAACATCTTAGACAGTGTAACATCTTTGAACATAGCATAACATTTTAGAACATAGCATAACATCTTAGACAGTGTAACATCTTAGAACATAGCGTAACATCTTAGAACATAGCATAACATCTTAGAACATAGCATAACATCTTAGAACATAGCATAACATCTTAGAACATAGCATAACATCTTAGAACATAGCATAACATCTTAGAACATAGCATAACATCTTAGAACAGCATAACATTGTAGAACATAGCGTAACATCTTAGAACATAGCATAACATCTGAGAACATAGCATAACATCTTAGAACATAGCGTAACATCTTAGAACATAGCGTAACATCTGAGAACATAGCGTAACATCTTAGAACATAGCGTAACATCTTAGAACATAGCGTAACATCGTAGAACATAGCATAACATCTTAGAACATAGCATAACATCTTAGAACATAGCATAACATCTTAGAACATAGCGTAACATTTTAGAACGTAGCATAACATCTTAGACAGTGTAACATCTTTGAACATAGCGTAATGTCTTAGAATATAGCGTTATAGCAGCAATACAACGCAGCTTAAGGCTTAAATGTAAGGTTGTACAACAACCTGGCAACTTTTGTGTTATTCAACGTAATTACAAGACTGTATAGTACTGCATGTTTTGCTTTCAAAATAAAATGCCCTTAATAGCGAAATGCTGAAAGTGAATAGCGATTTGCTACTCCCTTACTTTGAACCTTGGAGCAGCCGTGTTTTATCAGATTAAAACAGATTTAAAACACAAGGCAATAGCCGAGTGTTTTAGATCTGATAAAACACATACTGTGAATGTTTTGAATAACTTAAAAACCAACCCATTTCTTAGTTTAAATTTTTTTTAAATAACGTTGTCTAAGCCGAGAAAATCAAAGCTAATGTTTATGTAAATCATGAGGATTTTTTATCAGATATAAAACCACGGACATGGTACTGATTTCCTTTGTGTTTTCCTCATGAATTATTAATGTTTTTGAATGCCATTTAAAAGTGTTCTTACTGTGTGCTGTCACACCAAGAAATTGGGCTCCTTGGTAGCTTGCGAGCCAGATCCTTTTCTCACAAGCAATGTCCAGAATAATGAGCTGGCTCTCATGACACCAATAAATTGGGCTCCTTGGCTTGTTTAAAGTTAAACTGGCAATTAGATATAAGCACTTGGTAGCTTGCGAACCAGTTCATTTCTCCATGCTCCTATATCTCCCCTTTTTCTCACATGCAATGTCCCGAATAATGAGCTGGCTCTCAGGCAAAGCTTTTAGATCAATTATATTGAATGTGTGTGATATTCTCCAGTGCCTTTTTTGTCGGTATGTTTCTCTTCATTGTTGTACTATTCTTTGAACAATCTCTTGTGGTTTGTTTTTGTTGATGTAATGTTGAACATAAGTACACGTTGGTCGTACTTTCAGGTTTTTCTCAACAACAAAAGATAGTGCTGCCTAAGAAAAAAATAAACCAAAAATTAAAAGTAATTTAAACCAAGCAAACGTTTACTTACCCTGCGAGCAGAGCCTTCTTTTCCTTATTTCTTCGCTGAGAGAGAGGAAGAAAAGTAGGCTCTGCTGTATTCGTGTTTGGCTTTGTCCAAGATTTAGGATGAAGTAACCCGTTTAAGACCCGTTTAACCGGTTCTTGTTTTGTTTTCCGCTCTGATTGGGACTGGGTTCGAGATTGTAACCAAGCAACTGACATGCATGCGCAATGGAAACCAGTCACGAATACAGCAGAGCCTACTTTTCTTCCTCTCTCTCAGCGAAGAAATAAGGAAAAGAAGGCTCTGCTCGCAGGGTAACATTTACTTCTTATTAGTTCAAATTTCATGCAGTCTTCTTTGTTATTCATTAGTCTATATCTCCCATACAAACTGAATTCAATTGAATTGAATTGCTCATTATAAATGCACGGTCTTTATCTGTATAAAGCCCAAGGAAGTATACAGATAAAGACAAAACCTTGTGAAATTTGAACTAAGTATAGGTTAGTTACCTCAACTGAGGTAACTATGTCAGTTATTTACTGAGGGCCAAAAGTTCAAGATCACAGAGGTTGCCTAAGAAAACTGAGATACTGAGTTCATTATCACAGAGATTGTCTAAAAACACTTCGGTCGCGATGATAAATCCTTTATCACATTTATGACCATGGATTAAAGCTTATTTTCCCAACCACGCATAAATCAAGTTAACTGCCCCGGGCTAATATATATTCCAGAGCAATTAACTTGTCGGGAGTAACTATTAAAAATAAACAACTGTGGTACATCAAAGAAAACCGAGGTGATCGTAAACAAAATTAGTTAATTACCTTGAACCTTGGCATTAAGCCGATAATTCCCTTGGTGCACGCATCTTGGGAAGTATGTGGCTTAATGCCTCGGTTCTCAGTTCTCTTACATAATATGCAAATACTTTATAATGCAATACTCTATAATCTTTATTTACAGAGGGTTTCAAATATTGTAAATAGCCAACATGCCTGGTAATGTATTATATATCTTTACCTTAACTAAATGACTAGCTAGTCCTTTTCCACGTTGACTTTGAGGAACACCAGTATGGTACATATCCATGACTCCTTTACCAAGAAATTGATATTGTAATACTGCTTTTTCTAAAACATTTATAAATATAAATTATTACAATCCTATGTACTGTATATATATATATATATTAATTCCAGCCAAAATTCATATTAAGGGGCAATATACAACATAATGTAGCAATATGCAGAATAATGTAGCAATATACAGCATAATGTAGCAATATACAGCATAATGTAGCAATATACAGCATAATGTAGCAATATACAGTATAATGTAGCAATATACAGCATAATGTAGCAATATACAGCATAATGTAGCAATCTACAGCATAATGTAGCAATATACAGCATAGTGTAGCAATATACAGCATAATGTAGCAATGTACAGCATAATGTAGCAATATACAGCATAATGTAGCAATATACAGCACAATGTAGCAATATACAGCACAATGTAGCAATCTACAACATAATGTAGCAATATACAGCATGTAGCAATTATATATATTTGTAAAATTACAGATTGCACAATCACTACCATACCTTTCCCTAGATTGATGTAAAATTCGTTATTTTCTTCATCATGCACTACATCAGGGTCCATTTTTAATAAATTAGCTTGATTACTAATTGAATAAAATAAAATCCTATTCCTTAATGCACTATTTATATTATTCTTATAAAGAAAACTCCAAAACGGCCACCATATTGGGAAACGCATTGCGCAAGACGTCATTCGTGCTTAAAGTTTCGTTTTTCGTTTCCAAATTGAAAAAACGCGTGCTTGATATTTTCTCGCGTTTTTTGTTTTGCGTTGTTGATTGGTGTGCGTTTGAAAGGAGCTTGGTCACCAGTTTATTGTTTGGGAAAGAAAGATGGCGGCGGAATGGAGTGTGGCTGGTACTTTGTATTTAAATGGTCATTTGAGCTATTTCTTTTTGATTTAATGAAGAAATATGACGAGTTTTAGTAAAATTAAGGTTTTCGCTTTGGTAATTCGTAGTTAATGGAGATTTGGTTGATTCAATGTGATTGTTTAAATGCCCTCAGAAAGATGTCGATTGTCTTGTCTGGTTTTTCAATTGCTTATATTTCTCGTGTATTTAACAAGAGCTGGGGACACAATTCATGTGAATAATAAAGTCAAGAGTTCTTCAGAGATTATGGCATCTTCTTGGGCAATAAAGATTCCAGTTCGAGACGGAATAAACGATAGAGAGCTTCAAGAAGTTGCTAAAACTATCGCAGAAGAAACAGGGCTTTCGTATCATGGTCAAATTGGAGGCTTACGTGGTCATTTTATGCTTGTACATGAGACATTTTACAGAGAGAGTGGTTATAATGGTTCAGAGTTGGTTAGTGTGATGAAGAAGATTAGTAAAGAGCTTGGGAAGCATCCTGAAGTTGAATGGTCTCAGCGAGAAATAGTTCAAGAGAGGTTTAAAAGAAGCTTAAGATTCAAAGATCAGTATTTTCCAAGTCAGTGGCATCTGGTAAGATATGATACACCACTTTCTTTAGAAGGGAGGGTGGGGGGAAAGGAGGAGGGGGGTTGATGGAGGGGGGGGGTGTTGGAGGGCTGTCTTAAGAGGGAGGGTGGGGGAGGAATGATGGAGGGTTTTTTATGGAGAGGAGGTGGGGATGATGGACTTTCTTGAGAGGGGAGGTGGGGATAATGGAGGGCTTTCTTGAGAGGGGGAGGTGGGGATAATGGAGGGCTTTCTTGAGAGGGGAGGTGGGGATAATGGAGGGCTTTCTTGAGAGGGGAGGTGGGGATAATAGAGGGCTTTCTTGAGAGGGAAGGTGGGGGATAATAGAGGGCTTTCTTGAGAGAGGAGGTGGGGAATGATGGACAGCTTTCTTGAGAGGGGGAGGTGGGATAATGGAGGGCTTTCTCAAGAGGGGAGGTGGGGATAATGGAGGGCTTTCTTGAAAGGGGAGGTGGGATAATGGAGGCTTTCTCGAGAGGGAAGGTGGGGGATAATGGAGGGCTTTCTCAAGAGGGGAGGTGGGGATAATGGAGGGCTTTCTTGAGAGGGGAGGTGGGATAATGGAGGCTTTCTCAAGAGGGGAGGTGGGGAATGATGGAGGGCTTTCTTGAGAGGGGGAGGTGGGGAATGATGGAGGGCTTTCTTGAGAGGGGAGGTGGGGATAATGGAGGGCTTTCTTGAGAGGGGAGGTGGGATAATGGAGGCTTTCTCAAGAAGGAAGGTGGGGGATGATGGAGGGCTTTCTTGAGAGGGGGAGGTGGGGAATGATAGAGGGCTTTCTTGAGAGGGGGAGGTGGGGGATGATATGGAGGACTTTTGTAAGAGGGGGGGTGGGAGAGTGATGGGGAGCTTTTTGGAGAAGTGGGGACTGGGAAGGAGAAAGATGATACTGCCTTTCTTGAGAGGGGGTGGGGGGGAGGGGTGTTAAAGGGTTTTCCTGAGAGGGAGAGGTGGTGTTTTCTTGAGAGATGGGGGCTGGGGAGGTGTGTGATAATGATACAGGGAAAAGGGGAGCTGAGGGGTGATATGGAGGACTTTCTTAAAAGGGATGTGAAATTTGTTTTTTTTTAAATGTTTGTGTAATTGTATAGAATAATCTTCAATTTGTTGGTCATGATATTAATGTGACTGCAGTATGGGAACATAATATAACTGGATATGGTGTAGTTGTGGCTATTGTTGATGATGGTGAGTAGCCTTCGAAGATATTGGTTTTGGTGCTTTTAAAAAATCATAAATGACATTAATTTATTGACTACTAGAGGTTCTTACTTGATCATGCTATGCAACATATTGTTCTCACACACAGCTGGGAGCTGCAGCAGCATCTACCGCAAGCTTAACCTTTAGTTTAACCACAGATAGCTATCACAGCTTTACATCACATTACTGTTACCTATTACAGCTCAACTAGAAATAAACTAAATACAGGATGACTAATAGCAGTTCATCACATTTTGCACATAACCTAACAATTAAACTTCAACCCATGAAGCATTACAAGGGGAAGGGTGGGTGGGATTAGAGGTCAAGCATGGTGAAGCATCAACAACAAAAACGTGCTGACATAACCCACCTATATACACCTGATTACCCATCATGCCCCCAGCAGTGTGAGAGAAAACATTTTCTGCTTCTTTCGTTCCTCTGCCAGCAGAAAATAACACTTTGTCTGCAAATTTATATGTATTTTATATGGGTTTTTTTTCAATACTGTATATATTGTATTGTGGTGTAACTGAAATAATTATGCCATTGTTGTGTAGGGGTTGAGTGGACAAATCCAGATATTTCTGAAAATTATGTAAGTATTGTATATGCAATAAAGGAATGATCAGGGACAGGCAAGGCTGAAGTGGTGATTGGACCTGTAGGGTGAGGTTGATAGGAGAGAAGTTGGAGAGAGAGAGGGGTGTGCAGTTGGAGGGAGAGGGGTGTGCAGTTGGAGGGAGAGGGGGGTGCAGTTGGAGGGAGAGGGGGGTGGAGTTGGAAGGAGAGGGGTGTGGTGTTGGAGGGAGAGGGGGGTGGAGTTGGAAGGAGAGGGGTGTGGTGTTGGAGGGAGAGGGGGGTGGAGTTAGAAGGAGAGGGGGGTGCAGTTGGAGGGAGAGGGGGTGCAGTTGGAGGGAGAGGGGTGTGCAGTTGGAGGGAGAGGGGTGCGCAGTTGGAGGGAGAGGGGGGTAGAGTTGGAGAGAGGGGGTGTGCAGTTGGAGGGAGAGAGGGTGGAGTTGGAGAGAGATGGGGTGGAGTTGGAGGAAGAGGTGGTGGAGTTGGAGGGAGAGGGGTGTGCAGTTGGAGGGAGAGGGGATGGAGTTGGAGGGAGAGGGGTGGAATTGGAGGGAAAGGGGTGTGTATTTGGAAGGAGAGGGGGATGGAGTTGGAGAGTGAGGGGGTTGGAGTTGGAGGGAGAGGTGGGTGGAGTTGGAGAGAGAGGTAGAGGTGGGTGGAGTTGGAGAGAGAGGGGTGGAGTTGGAGAGAGGGGTGTGCAGTTGGAAAGAGAGGGGTGTGCAGTTGGAGGGAGAGGGGTGGAGTTGGAGAGAGGGGTGTGCAGTTGGAAAGAGAGGGGTGTGCAGTTGGAAAGAGAGGGGTGTGCAGTTGGACGGAGAGGGGTGGAGTTGGAGAGAGGGGTGTGCAGTTGGAAAGAGAGGGGTGTGCCATTGGAGGGAGAGGGGGTGGAGTTGGAGGGGGAGAGGGTGGAGTTGGAGGGAGAGGGGTGTGTAGTTGGAGGGAGAGGGGTGTGCAGTTGGAGGGAGAGGGGGTGGAGTTGGAGGGAGAGGGGTGTGCAGTTGGAGGGAGAGGGGGGTGGAGTTGGAGGGAGAGGGGTGTGCAGTTGGAGGGAGAGGGGGTGGAGTTGGAGAGAGAGGGGTGTGCCATTGGAGGGAGAGGGGGTGGAGTTGGAGGGAGAGGGGTGTGTAGTTGGAGGGAGAGGGGTGTGCAGTTGGAGGGAGAGGGGGGTGGAGTTGGAGGGAGAGGGGTGTGCAGTTGGAGGGAGAGGGGGTGGAGTTGGAGTGAGAGGGGTGTGCCATTGGAGGGAGAGGGGGTGGAGTTGGAGAGAGAGGGGTGTGCCGTTAGAGGGAGAGGTGGTGGAGTTGGAGGGAGAGGGGTGTGCAGGGGGAGGGGGTGGAGTTGGAGAGAGAGGGGTGTGCACTTGGAGGGAGAGGGGGTGGAGTTGGAGAGAGAGAGATGGAGTTGAAGAGAGAGAAGTTGGAGAATGGGAGTGGCATTGGGAAGTGAGAGGGTGGATTTGGAGAGAGAGAGGGTGGAGTTGGGGTGAGACAAGGGAGAGGGTGATAAGGGGTAGAAAAAGGGTGGGGAGAGGTGAAGTATGGCATTCTTTATTATTTTTCTTCTTGTTTTTAGTCATCTGAGGGTAGTTGGGATCTGAACTCTAATGATGCTGATCCAATGCCACGTGCTGATGATGTTGGACTCAATCACCATGGCACCCGCTGTGCTGGTGAAATAGCTGCTGTAGCTAATACTTACTGTGCTGTGGGGGTTGCTTATGGTGCTAAAGTGGCTGGTAAGGATACTTTATACCCAGAGCATATGAGAGTAATAGTTTTGGCAGAGGAAAAGTCTTTCTTCTCTCTTTCCTTCCTTCTATATTTTCTTCCTTCTTTTCTTTCTTCCTTGCTTCCTTCCTTCCTTCCTTCCTTCCTGCCTTCCTTCCTGCCTTCCTTCCTTCTTTCCTTCCTTCCTTCCTTCCTTCCTTCCTCCCTCCCTACCTCCCTTCCTCCCTCCCTTCCTGCCTCCCTCCCTTCCTTCCTTCCTCCCTCCCTTCCTTCCTCCACCTCCCTCCCTTCCTTCCTCCCTTCCTTCCTCCCTCCCTCCATCCCTTTCTTCCTTCCTTCTTCCCTCCCTCCCTCCCTCCTTTCCTTCCTTCCTTCCTTCCTTCCTTCCTTCCTTCCTTCCTTCCTTCCTTCCTTCCTTCCTTCCTTCCTTCCTTCCTTCCTTCCTTCCTTCCTTCCTTCCTAAATGTTTATTCCAACTATAGGTATTCGTATTCTTGATGGTCCAATGACAGACAGTCTTGAAGCCATGGCTTTCAATATGAATTCTCAGATTAATGATATCTACAGCTGCAGGTAGGAAGTTTATGGTGCAATACAGGACTGTATGAAGAAGGAAATACACTTGAAAGAGGTTGGAGTTGCGGAGAGAGAAGCTTGAGGGGGTGGAGTTGAAGACAGTTGGGGTTTTGTTAAGCAGGGAAAGTGAGTGGGGAAAGGGAAAGGTGGAGTTTAAGAGAGAGGGGTGCAGTTAGAGAAAGAGTGAGGGGAGTTGGAGTGAGGTTGGAAAGAGAGGGAAACAGTTAGAGAGAGAGAGAGAGGGGGTGGAGTTGAGGAGAAACTGGGGATGAGGTTGGTTAGAACACAGTTTGGGTGCTGTTGGAATGGCGTTGAAGAGAGGGTAGGTTTTGAGAGAAGCAGGCATGGATATGAGAAGAGACAGGGAGAGGGAGGGAGGGAGGGTGAGAGGGTGGGATGGTGGGTGAGAGGGAGGGTGAGAGAGAGGGTGAGAGAGAGGGTGGGAGAGGGAGAGAGTGAGTGAGAATGGAATTGGGGTGGGGCGCGCGGTGGGCGTATGCCATTAACTTCACTGACGCAGTTCATTAATAATGAATTATTCATGTGGAATACTGGTAGAGAAAAGATGTAATCAGTTATACAGTTTGTATTTTATTATTTAGTTGGGGTCCAGATGATAATGGTAAAACAGTGGATGGTCCTCATCTACTGGCTCAGGTAGGTAGTCTGAAGTATCATCATGTTCATGTATTTATCATGTTCAGTTCATCATGCATTTTATTCTTTGTCTTTTCAGGCTGCTCTTGCTCATGGTGTTCGCGTGGGTCGGAGAGGACTGGGGAGTATTTATGTGGTGGCATCTGGGAACGGAGGACATTATAAGGATAACTGCAACTTTGATGGATACGCTAACTCCATGTACACTGTCACTATAGGTTGGAAATATATTATCATCTCAGTAGATGCGTAAAAACGCATAAATTATTCACGGTTGTTAATAGGCGTGAACAATGTTGTGCTGCACCCTGTGAACAAAGTTGTTCACTTTTAGTGCGAACAACTTGTTCACGGATAAATCAACAGTCATCAACAAGTTGTTCTAACAGCACATTTTTATAGCCAACAACGTTGTTCGCACATGATACAACATGTTGTAACAGCATGATGAAGTAACAAGGCTGAACAACAATGTTACAACAATTGTGAACATGACTGGTGTATCAACACGTCCTTCGATTGTTTCAACACGCATGGACAACTGCTGTTGTTTCATGAAGCTGTAACAACATGATGAAACAATGATGAACAATATTATTAATTCATCAAGGTTGTTCACACATGATAACAATGTTGTTACAGCATTGTTCAGGGCTTCAGGCAACAATGCTGTAACAACTTGTGAGATTTTTACGCGTGTAGTTGAACTTGATGAACGTCTACCAAACGTCTGTTCCATTACACCAAGCTCACAAACGTACCACATGCACTACATGTATACGTGCAACTCATCATTTGAACTACATCTCATATGCAAACGCTACCTCTTAGGGGCTGTTTACATGGGAGGCGGGACGGGACGTTTGGCGGCCGCTATTATGATTTGGACATGTTCGGTATTTCGCTTTTTTTAGGGAAACTAAGCTATTTGGTCGGATAAACTGTACGTATATTGTAGCAAGGTGAATTATCTTTCTGCCAATATATTTTATAACTTCTACAGTGGATTATTTCTTGAGAAAACGTTCGGAGTAGACGGACTACTAGGCACTCCTCTTCTCTGTGGAAGCCATTTTTGTTTTTGCATCACATGACAAATCTTGCAAAGTCAGCATAATATCGTCCCGGCAAAGCGGGATGGAGTGTTTACATGAGAAAAATTGTCTTGGATTTGCCGGGATCCCACTTTGCCGGGACGGGATGAAAAACGTCCCGCCAAACATCTTTCCATATAAACGGAACGGGATAAATAAGAGAGATATACATGCATGGTGAGATCCCGGCAAACGTCCCGTCCCGGCACACGTCCCGTCCCGGCACACGTCCCGTCCCGGCACACGTCCCGTCCCGGCACACGTCCCGTCCCGGCAAACGTCCCGTCCCGGCAAACGTCCCGTCCCAGCACACGTCCCGTCCCGGCAAACGTCCCGTCCCTGCAAACGTCCCGTCCCTGCAAACGTCCCGTCCCGCCTCCCATGTATAAACAGCCCCTTAGGAAGCACATATGACTATGAATTTACAACCATCCGAGTCTCAGTAGTCTGAATGAATTTTGTGTCTCATTTTCCAGGTGCTGTAGATGAGTCAGGTCAGATGCCTTATTACGCGGAACATTGTGCTTCTATGCTGGCTTCAACGTACAGTAGTGGACAAGGACCTTTAAGAAACATTGTAAGTCAGCATTGTATTTTAAAATCAGAACTTTGAAAGGTGTATTTGGACTTGATCATTTCCTAAAAGAGTTGAAGACTGGTGAAGAGCATTGAGCGCTGGTGCTCTTGGGATTGTTTGGAGAGACAGTTTCATTGTGCTTACGCTACCAAGCATGAAATCTGTCCCTCCAAACTATCCCAAGTACCTTAGCGTTCCTAACTCGTCACCAGTCTTCAACTCTTTTGGGAAATGGCCAATGGCGTTGAGTTGCTGAGGCTCTGGTGAACGAACTACTGAGATTACAGACATTGATTATTCGTCATTTTTACATTACTATGGTAACAGGTGACGACTGATTGGAGACTGGGTTCAGGCACTGGCTGCACAAACAGACATACGGGAACATC
This sequence comes from Paragorgia papillata, assembly GCA_035771165.1. Lineage (NCBI taxonomy): Eukaryota > Metazoa > Cnidaria > Anthozoa > Scleralcyonacea > Coralliidae > Paragorgia > Paragorgia papillata. The sequence continues at coordinate 702,161 of JAWNZC010000216.1, read as the reverse complement.
AGCTGCTGCTCCGCTGGCTGCAGGAATGCTGGCTCTTGTCTTACAAGTCAGGTAGGCTACGTTACGTTATGGTTAGCCAACCAACTATCCAACCAGCCAACTAACCAACCCACCAACCAACCAACCAACGAACCAACCAACCAACCAACCAACCAACCAACCAACCAACTAACTAACTAACTAACCATCCAACCAACCAGCCAACCAACCCACCAACCAACCAACCAACCAACCAACTAACTAACCATCCAACCAACCAACCAACCAACCAACCAACTAACCAACTAACTAACCAACCAACTAACTAACTAACTAACTAACTAACTAACTAACTAACTAACTAACTAACTAACTAACTAACTAACCAACTAACCAACTAACCAACTAACCAACTAACCAACTAACCAACTAACCAACTAACCAACTAACCAACTAACCAACTAACCAACTAACCAACTAACCAACTAACCAACTAACCAACCAACCAACCAACCAACCAACCAACCAACCAACCAACCAACCAACTAACCAACCAACCAACCAACCAACCAACTAACCAACCAACCAACCAACTAACTAACCAACTAACCAACCAACCAACCAACCAACCAACCAACCAACCAATCAACCAACTACTAGACTGATTTTCTTAATGAATTTTAGGCAATGTCTTTCGTGGCGAGATATTCAACATTTGATAGTATATGCCGCAGTCAAGGTTACTTGGATTTTTTACACACTATTTCAAAGTTCATTTGATTCAATTACATGTTCTTTAATGAAGTGTTGGATTTTTGCAACTTTATTTTTTGTCTTTCTTAATGCAGCACAATGTCGATATCCTGGATTATTTTACAAATGGAGCTGGGTTTCATCACAGTCACAAATACGGCTTTGGTTTGATGGATTCATGGCGACTGGTCAATTTAGCTAGTGTAAGTGGAAGAAAGTGAAGGAAAGAAGGGAAAGTGAGGTGAAGGGAAGAGGGGAGAAGGAAATGGAAGGAAAGTGAAGGGAAGAAGGAGAGAAGGAAAGTGAAGTGAAGGGAAGAGGGGAGAAGGAAATGGAAGGAAAGTGAAGTGAAGGGAAAAGGGAAGAAGGAAAGTGAAGTGAAGAGAAGAGGGGAGAAGGAAATGGAAGGAAAGGGAAGTGAAGGGAAGAGGGGAGAAGGAAATGGAAGGAAAGTGAAGGGAAGGGAAGAGGGGAGAAGGAAATGGAAGGAAAGTGGAGTGAAGGGAAGAGGGGAGAAGGAAATGGAAGGAAAGTGAAGGGAAGTGAAGTGAAAGGAAGAGGGGAGAAGGAAATGGAAGGAAAGTGAAGGGAAGGGAAGAGGGGAGAAGGAAATGGAAGGAAAGTGAAGAGAAATGGAAGGAAAGTGAAGGGAAGAAGGAAAGTGAAGTGAAGGGAAGAGGGGAGAAGGAAATGGATGGAAAGTGAAGTGAAAGGAAGAGGGGAGAAGGAAATGGATGGAAAGTGAAGTGAAAGGAAGAAGGGAGAAGGAAATGGAAGGAAAGTGAAGTGAAGGGAAGAAGGGAGAAGGAAATGGAATGGAAAAAAAATGAAAAGGATGCGAAGTGAAGAAAAGGGAGGGAAAAGAGGAGTGAAGTGACGTGATATGAGAAAGGAGGGGGGAAGGGAGGTGAAGTGAAGCGAAGTAACGTGACGTGACAGCGGTGAGGTAAGGTAAGGTGACTTGAAGTGACGTCATATCTTATATTGTCGTCAGGTGTGGAAACCAGTTCCTTGGATGACGTCATGGTCTTCCCCAGTGATTTACGTCAACAAGTACATTCCACTTACAACTAACCAACTGGTTGAAACATATAAAGGTAAAAAACCAGGTCCACATTACGTACATGCGTCCATTGCTATTTTCTCTTTCGGTCTTTGTACTTGTTCTTTATTTTTAATGATTTATCGCTAAAGCCGAGTAAAGATAGAATTTACTATTTTGTTTCTTAAAGCCGTAATCAAACGAGAACGCAAGTCATCGCAAGTTGGCAGTCAGAAATTTCTGTGGTGGTCGTTCAAACACCCAAATTAACAAAATAAAGGTTTCATGAATGTTTTAAACAAGTTTTAACTTTGTCACGGTACGTGATATTTTCGGGAAACTATTCAGAGCGGCTGGCTGAGATAGCGTGACTGCCAACTTGCGATGACTTGCGTTCTCGTTTGATTAGGGCTTTAGACTTTGGCAAGAAGGAACGGAATTACTCTGGATTGTTTTTGAACTGTGGTCTTTATTTCTTTAGTTAAACAAAGTGAACTGATTGAATTGGCTACCTTAGAACATGTTACTCTTACGGTAAGTTTGAAGAAAAGGTATTTGAATATATTGAGGAATAAATATATGATGTATGGTCATGAGTTCACCTTGTGTACATCATAGCCAATCAGAGCTCACCTAGTGTACATCATAGCCAATCAGAGCTCACTTAGTGTACATCATAACCAATCAGAGCTCACCTAGTGTGTACATCATAGCCAATCAGAGCTCACCTAGTGTACATCCTAGCCAATCAGAGTTCACCTAGTGTACATCATAACCAATCAAAGTTCACCTAGTGTACATCATAGCCAATCAGAGTTCACCTAGTGTACATCCTAGCCAATCAGAGTTCACCTAGCCTAGTGTACATCCTAGCCAATCAGAGTTCACCTAGTGTACATCCTAGCCAATCAGAATTCACCTAGTGTACATCCTAGCCAATGAGAGCTCACCTAGTGTACATCCTAGCCAATCAGAGTTCACCTAGTGTACATCATAACCAATCAGAGTTCACCTAGTGTACATCCTAGCCAATCAGAGCTCACCTAGTGTGCATTGTAGCCAATCAGAGTTCACCTAGTGTACATCCTAGCCAATCAGAGTTCACCTAGCCTAGTGTACATCCTAGCCAATCAGAGTTCACCTAGTGTACATCCTAGCCAATCAGAGTTCACCTAGCCTAGTGTACATCCTAGCCAATCAGAGTTCACCTAGTGTACATCCTAGCCAATCAGAGTTCACCTAGCCTAGTGTACATCCTAGCCAATCAGAGTTCACCTAGTGTACATCATAGCCAATCACAGTTCACCTAGTGTACATCCTAGCCAATGAGAGCTCACCTAGTGTACATCCTAGCCAATCACAGTTCACCTAGTGTACATCCTAGCCAATGAGAGCTCACCTAGTGTACATCCTAGCCAATCAGAGTTCACCTAGTGTACATCATAACCAATCAGAGTTCACCTAGTGTACATCCTAGCCAATCAGAGCTCACCTAGTGTACATTGTAGCCAATCAGAAGTGACGGAGTATAATTTGTTTTGTTTATAGGTAAATATTGAGCACAAGTATCGTGGCAGTGTTTTAGTTTCTGTGGTGTCTCCAGCAGGAACGGAGTCTAAACTAGCAACTGAAAGACAACAAGACAGGTAAACGATTCAACCATCTTTATATTTCACAAACTACGCGCGTGAAAACACTTCGGGTTGTTTCATACATGCAAGCAAGTTGTTACAAGGCTGTTCCAACAAGCTGTCACCAGGATGCATTTGCGCTTGTTGTTCCAGGTTGTTAACAAGTCTGTAACAGGTTGTTGACAACTTGTAACAAGGCTGATGACTTCAATGGACTTGTGATAAGTTGTTCCAACATCTCATTACCACTCTGCACTTAACAAGTTCCTACAAGGTTGACAACAACAAGAACTCAAGAAGCTTGTGTCAGCTTGATGATAACTCCCTTTTCAAGGTTTAGAGTAACCTGAAAGCATGCGCTTACCATGGCAATCACAAAGGTTCCACAGAGAAGTGTATTTTATTGGATACTATAAGCATACAAAGTTTAAGCACGTTCTATTGTTTATTTCCAGAGATATTCCTTATTTTACGATTTTCATTTCGCTCGTTTGGAGTAAATGACTTCATCAGCCATATAATTTGCATATTGCCAAAACGTGAATATCTCTTGAACGAGATGAGATATTGACAAACCACAAACGCCGTTCATCCTCATTTTAAATCTACTTTATGATAAGATAAAAAAAAGACACTTTAACAAGTTGGGAGATTTTTACGCGTGTAGATGAATGGGTTAAGCGTATTATGACCGCCGCTGAGACCCTCGAAACAACAGTGTTTCTCAAGACTACTCTAACCTAGATGATCAACTTCAATAAACATCTACTGATACTCCTAGGTTCAAACCATTTACTTTATAACGTCAGTCACTACAAAGATGATCAACTTCAATAAACATCTACTGATACTCCTAGGTTTAAACCATTTACTTTATAACGTCAGTCACTACCACCAACAGTCTTTTTCAAGACTACACTAACCTAGATGATCAACTTCAACAAACATCTACTGATACTCCTAGGTTCAAACTATTTACTTTATAACGTCAGTCACTACCACTAACAGTCTTTTTCAAGACTACACTAACCTAGATGATCAACTTCAACAAACATCTATTGATACTCCTAGGTTCAAACTATTTACTTTATAACGTCAGTCACTACCACCAACAGTCTTTTTCAAGACTACACTAACCTAGATGATCAACTTCAACAAACATCTACTGATACTCCTAGGTTCAAACCATTTACTTTATAACGTCAGTCACTACCACCAACAGTCTTTCTCAAGACTACACTAACCTAGATGATCAACTTCAACAAACATCTACTGATACTCCTAGGTTCAAACTATTTACTTTATAACGTCAGTCACTACCACCAACAGTCTTTTTCAAGACTACACTAACCTAGATAATCAACTTCAACAAACATCTACTGATACTCCTAGGTTCAAACTATTTACTTTATAACGTCAGTCACTACCACTAACAGTCTTTTTCAAGACTACATTAACCTAGATGATCAACTTCAATAAACATCTACTGATACTCCTAGGTTCAAACTATTTACTTTATAACGTCAGTCACTACCACTAACAGTCTTTTTCAAGACTACATTAACCTAGATGATCAACTTCAATAAACATCTACTGATACTCCTAGGTTCAAACTATTTACTTTATAACGTCAGTCACTACCACCACTAACAGTCTTTCTATTATCATTAAACGTATTTCGACTCTTTTTTAGGTCTTCCGATGGTTTTGTGGACTGGACATTTTCTACCGTGAGATGCTGGGGCGAGCAAGCCAGTGGGACTTGGCAAATAATTGTTGTCAACTCAGGTGATTATTTTTTCATACACAATATAGCATTTCTATTAGGGAGGCATGGGGGTGGGGGGGGGGGGGGCAACCTCGTACCCAGGCTTTTCGCTCCCGCCATCGCGAACTCACGTGCCTCCCAGATCTGGATATACTAAGGGGAGTGGGTCGTTTACACGTTCGTGTTTTGTTTTTATCGTGTCTGGATAACGTTATCAAAAAGAGTATTTATACAAATGTTCATTTAAAGCCAGAGCAAGTCACCTGCTTAGAGGCTCTTTATAATCGAAGAGATACAGTCGCTGTATTGCCTGCAGGATATGGGAAATCGCTGATTTACCAACTGCTTCCTTCCCTGATCACTGAGAGAAATTTATACCTGCAGAGGCAATCATGTCGAAGCTCATCATTCCTTCTGCTGTTGTGCTCGTCGTTTCGCCGCTGAACTCGCTCATTGATGATCAGCTCAAGAAAATAAATGAGTGTAATGAAGTAACAGCTGCTGTTCTTAAGGTTATTAATCGAGAAGAGTCAGTAACTGGCGACCTAAGCGATATTTTTGCAGTGAGTTACATCGCAAATCTTGAGACACAAGCGGCAGCACGAACGTGGAATTCCCTCACTGTAGAACGTTTTCGGTGTGTTAAACTGTTTCGACATCAAGCCAGGTTACATGTTACGAAATGATATGTGATCTCGTGTCGCGGCAATAGCGTACCGTCGAGCTGCTATTAATAGCACAAAATGCGGACAAACAAACTGTTAGCGCACTGCCTCTCACCGTTCTGAAGTTAAGCCAGGTTGAATGGGGTTAGTACTTGGATGGGTGACCTACATTAGCACAAGCTGTTAGTGCACTGTCTCTCACAGCTGAAGTTAAGCCAGATCGAATAGGGTTAGTATTTGAATAGAGTTGTTGCTTCTCTCCTGTATCTATTTAACAAATAGATTTTATTTTGCCGTTGTCTGTTCAGTTATAGATGCACAGATGACGTCACAACGTGGTAAGAACAAAAAAGTGGCCCACGAGACGCAGTCGAGTTGGTCAGTGATGTTCTTACCACGTTGTGACGTCTTCTGTGCATCTGTAACTGAACAGACAACAAAAAAATGGAATCTATTTCTTTTATACAATACAAAAGGTTTTTATCAAAACTCTTGCCTGATTTTGGAGCATGAAGAAGGAAAAAAGCAAGTCAACTGACGTGATCTGACGTGTCCAAGTGTCTGTCCTCTAATAGATCATGGGCATAAAAGAGACAGCAAGCAAGAAATCCCCAAGTATCAACTCAATGAACAGCGCGTGCAAAACCAGTCAAGCTCAGACCACGCTGACAAGACTTTGATGAGCGCTGAAATAATCCCCACATATTATAAATGAGTGACCACTGACTAAATATCTAATAAATAGATAGCGCGCGCAAAACCAGTCAAGCCCAGACCACGCTGACAAGACTTTGATGAGCGCTGATATAATACCACGTATTATAATGAGTGACCACTGACTAAATATCTAATAAATAGATAGCGCGCGCAAAACCAGTCAAGCTCAGACCACGCTGACAAGGCTTTGATGAGCGCTGATATAATCCCACGTATTATAAGCGCGCGCAAACCAGTCAAGCTCAGACCACGCTGACAAGACTTTGATGAGCGCTGATATAATACCACGTATTATAATGAGTGACCGCTGACTAGCATTGTCTCCTTTTTTACCTTGCCTAAATTACATTTGGCCTCATATAACCAATGAAAACACGCATAGCAACCAAGGTATTGTATAATTGTTAAATATCCACCATGAAATTGTACAAATTTCTTGCAGGCCTTGATGATGATTCTCAAGGATATTTACGAAACTGGAGATTGACTCTCTATGGCTCATCCATGACACCACAAGAGGTCAAAGAACGACGAAGGTAACGTCAAATTATTTTATTTAATTGCTTTGTTTGAATTTTGAACGTGTGTGAAGAGTTTCAGAATATCTGGTTTAAAACATTTCCTCTTTGACTGGTGTTTTTGTTCGGGTTTTTGTCCATTAGATTGGCTCAAGATTCCTTTAATGGTCTTCATCTGAATAGTAACGATACCAGAACATGTCTTCAAAGTTTAAGTCCTGACAAGATATCTTTCTTCACTGACAGATTGCTAACGGTAATTGCCCTTCCTTCCTTCCTTCCTTCCTTCCTTCCTTCCTTCCTTCCTTCCTTCCTTCCTTCCTTCCTTCCTTCCTTCCTTCCTTCCTTCCTTCCTTCCTTCCTTCCTTCCTTCCTTCCTTCCTCCCTCCCTCCCTCCCTCCCTCCCTCCCTCCCTCCCTCCCTCCCTCCCTCCCTCCCTCCCTCCCTCCCTCCCTCCCTCCCTCCCTCCCTCCCTCCCTCCCTCCCTCCCTCCCTCCCTTCCTTCCTTTATTAAATAATTATTGCTCTTTCTTTTGTTCCTAGATATTACTCTTGATCAGCGGTTTTTGTGTTCTTCTCTCTGTGTACTACATCTTAGATGTAATATGTGGTACAGAGGAGTCCCCACAAGGCAGTGGAGGTCTGGAGAACAGTGAAGAGGAAAGAAAAGCGACTTCTGATCTAGAAACATCTCTGAATTCAGTTCTCAGCTCTGACAGCAGCCTTAGTTCTTTGTCACCAGTTTATAAGAAGTTAAAAGCTGACGATGCCACACGATTAAGGTGAGTTGGTCTAAGTAGTAAGTAGTCTGTGTAGGTCTGTCCGTCTGAGTGGTCTAAGTAGGTCTGAGTAGGTCTCAGTTGGTCTGAGTAGGTCTCAGTTGGTGTGAGTAGGTCTAAGTTGGTCTAAGTAGGTCTAAAAATCACATCGCAACAAATCGCAACAAATCACAACAATTCGCAACAAATCGCAACAAATCACAACAAAGCGCAACAAATCACAACAAATCGCAACAAATCGCAACAAAGCGCAACAAATCACAACAAATCGCAACAAATCTGATTTGTTGCGATTTGCAAATCACAACAAATCACATCGCAACAAATCACAACAAATCGCAACAAATCACAACAAATCGCAACAAATCGCAACAAATCTGATTTGTTGCTATTTGTTGTGATTTGTTGCGATTTGCAAATTCGCAACAAGTCGCAACAAATCGCAACAAATCACAACAAGTCGCAACAAATCGCAACAAATCACAACAAATCGCAACAAATTGGATTTGTTGCGATTTGCAAATCGCAACAAATCACAACAAATCGCAACAAATCACAACAAATCACAACAAATTGCAACAAATCGCAACAAATGACAACAAATCGCAAGAAATCGCAACAAATCACAACAAAGCGCAACAAATCACAACAAAGCGCAACAAATCACAACAAATCACAACAAATTGCAACAAATCGCAACAAATGACAACAAATCGCAAGAAATCGCAACAAATCACAACAAAGCGCAACAAATCACAACAAATCGCAACAAATCACAACAAATCACAACAAATTGCAACAAATCGCAACAAATGACAACAAATCGCAAGAAATCGCAACAAATCACAACAAAGCGCAACAAATCACAACAAAGCGCAACAAAGCGCAACAAATCACAATACAATCACAGTAGGTCTGAGTTGGTCTGAGTAGGTCTGAGTTGGTCTGAGTAGGTCTAAGTAGGTCTAAGTAGGTCTAAGTAGGTCTAAGTAGGTCTGAGTAGGTCTAAGTAGGTCTAAGTTGGTCTAAGTTGGTCTAGGTAGGTCTAAGTAGGTCTAAGTAGGTCTAAGTTGGTCTGAGTAGGTCTGAGTAGGTCTAAGTTGGTCTAAGTTGGCCTGAGTAGGTCTAAGTAGGTCTAAGTTGGTCTAGGTAGGTCTAAGTAGGTCTGAGTTGGTCTGAGTTGGTCTAAGTTGGTCTGAGTTGGTCTAAGTTGGTCTGAGTTGGTCTGAGTAGGTCTGAGTAGGTCTAAGTTGGTCTAAGTTGGCCTGAGTAGGTCTAAGTTGGTCTAAGTTGGTCTGAGTTGGTCTGAGTTGGTCTAAGTTGGTCTAAGTTGGTCTAAGTTGGTCTAAGTTGGTCTAAGTTGGTCTGAGTAGGACTGAGTAGGTCTGAGTAGGTCTAAGTTGGTCTGAGTTGGTCTAAGTAGGTCTAGGTAGGTCTAAGTAGGTCTGAGTTGGTCTGAGTTGGTCTAAGTTGGTCTGAGTTGGTCTAAGTTGGTCTGAGTTGGTCTGAGTAGGTCTGAGTAGGTCTAAGTTGGTCTAAGTTGGTCTAAGTTGGTCTGAGTAGGTCTGAGTAGGTCTGAGTTGGCCTGAGTAGGTCTAAGTTGGTCTGAGTAGGTCTAAGTTGGTCTGAGTTGGTCTAAGTTGGTCTAAGTTGGTCTAAGTTGGTCTAAGTTGGTCTGAGTAGGACTGAGTAGGACTGAGTAGGTCTAAGTTGGTCTAAGTTGGGTTTGAGTTGCTCTGAGATGGTCTGAGTAGGTCTAAGTTGGTCTAAGTAGGACTGAGTAGGTCTAAGTTGGTCTAAGTTGGGTTT